>PVJI01013731.1:0-46801 GCA_004026765.1 Micronycteris hirsuta
GGGTGAGATAATTGCCTGATAATTTGAGAGGGAAATATAGAGTCTTTAATAGATTTAAAAACTAGATCTCAAAGAGTATTTAACTATAATTTGTTGTTAAAAATTTTGCTAAGTTGAAAATTAATAATTCTTCTATTCTTCCAGAACAACTTGGGAGGATACAGAATGGAATAAGAATCAATCTTCCAGCCCTGGCTGGTGTGGCTCAGTGGATTGAGCGTAGGCTGCAAACCAAAGGGTCGCCGGTTTGATTCCCCGTCAGGGCACATGCCTGGGTTGCAGGCCAGGTCCCCAGGGGGAGGCCACGTGAGATGCAACCACACATTGATGTTTCTCACCATCTCTCTCTCCCTCCCTTCCCTTCTGTCTAAAAATAAATAAATAAAACCTTTAAAAAAAAAAAGAATCAATCTTCCAAAAGAGCATTTGTTATCATGTCACCAAAGAAATAGTTATGGCATCAAGATTTCACTCCATGAAAATAAAAATATCTACATATCCAGACAGAAACGACCAAAATAGAAATACAAGCAAGAGAATGGGAAAATACATTCAACAAGAATGATAAAGAAATCCATATCTATATTACATGAAGTGTGTTTGTGAGCTGATAAGAAGGGAAAATATGACAACTGCATGGTGTGAAGGGACTGTTTCCAAGATAAAAAAATTGCCAAGGGGCCAAGTGTTCAGTTTCACTCTCGACCCAAGAAAACAACTTAAGTGGGCGACCATGTGATCCAGCCATTCCACTGTTAGGTGTATACCCCCCCAAAAAATTGAAGGCAGGTGTTTTTATGCCCGTGCTCAAAGCAGCATTATTCACAGCAGCCAAACAGTAGAAACAGCTTGCGTGTCCACTGGCAGATGACGGACAGACACCATGTGGCCCGTCTACACCCTAAAATATTATTCAGCTTTTAAAAGAAAGGAAATTCTGACACCTGCTATAATATAAATGGACTCTGAAGATATTATGCTCAGTGAAATAGGCCAGACACAAAAGGATAAGTATTGTATTATCCCACTGCTTTCAAGTATCTACAATAGTCAAATTCACAGGGAGAGGGTACATTAGAAGATACCAAGTTACCAGGGGCTGGAGAGAGGGGATAAAGGGAAGCTGTTTAACCGCAGAGGATTTCAGTTCAGAATAAAAAAATTCTGGGAATCTGCTAAGAGACTAGAATGTGAGCATCTTGCCACACACACACACACACACACACACACACACACACACTGCGTGAGTTAATGGGTGTATTAACTAACCTGATTGAGGTTATTCCACAAAGTAGATGTTCGTCAAATCACTACTTTAAACATACACTGCAATTTTATTTGTCAATTACACTTCAATAAACACAAAGAAAAGTTCCAGAGATGGATGGTGGTGTTGGTTGCTCAATGTTGCGATTGTATTTAATGCTACTGAACATACTTAAAAACGGTTTAAATGGTAGGTTTTATTATATATATATATATCCATTATTTTTTAAAAAGCAACAAACAGGACATGGAGGAGGAAACTTCAACACACATCACTCACTGCAGAAAGCTGGTCTGAAAGGCTCCATGATTCCAACTGAATGCCATTTGGAAAAAGGTGAAACTTTGAAAGCGAAAGGATCACTGGTTTCCTGGGGTGGAGGAGGCAGGGGCTGCACAGGCGGAGCACAGGGGGCTCTTAGGTGTGTGAGTCTGTTCTGTGTGATACAGCGATGGTAAATCATGTCTTTACACACTTGTCAAAACTCCAAGAAGATACAACACCAAGAGCGAACCCTCCTGTAAACAATGGCTTTGGTTAATACTGTTGATGATGTGAGTTCATCAGTTGTAACAAGTGTTTCATACTAAGACAAGGTGTTAATAATAAACGAAATTGAGGGGAGAGGGAAAAGAAAGTATATGGGAACTCTGTGTTTTCTGCTCAACTTTTCGGTAAACCTAAAACTGCCCTAAAGAAATAATTTTTGGCCCTGGCTGGTGTGGCTCAGTGGATTGAGCGCCAGCCTGTGAACCAAAGGGTCACTGGTTTGATTCCCAGCCAGGCACACACCCGTGTTGTGGGCCAGGTCTCTAGCTGAAGGGGGTGCGTGAGAGGCAACCACACACTGATGTTTCTCTCTCTTTCTCCTTCCCTTCCCTCCTTCCTGAAAATAAATAAACCTTTTTTTTTAGAAATAATTTTAAGATTTTTAAAATTTTAAAATAACTTTTTAAAAAAGAAGTAGAAAAATGTCTTGGACCCCTTAGCAAGCACCATCATCGGGATACCCTGAAAACAGCACTGGGAGGGGCAGGAAACCCCTGTGCTCTTTCCTGAGTGGTTCCGTGATCCAGGCACTAGCTGGCTCTAACCTTGAAGTCCGTGCCCCCTCACACTTGTCGCCTAACCCAGGCATTCCCTACTGACTCCGAGACCTACTCCTGACTCCTAGCTGCCTTACAGCCTCTCTAACTTAAAGTTACTCTGCCTTCTCCAGTCCACAGTCCTGAGGTCGCCATTCTGATCATTCATTTAACAAATATTTACTGAACATTTCCTCGGAGCCAAGTTGGGTGTGTCCATTTCCTATTGCTACTGTAACAAATTGATAGCTTAAAACAACACATTTCTTATATTTCTTTCAGTTCAGGAGATCCAAAGTTAAAAATTGTCTTGCTAAGTGAAAATCAAGAAGTTGGCAGGGCTACATTCCTTCAGGATGCTCTAGGAAAAAAAATCACTTGCCTTGCCTTTTCCAGCTTCGGACAGCCACCTGCATTTCTTGGCCTGTGGGTCCTTCCTCAATCCTCACAGCCGGCAGCACCGGGCTGAGTTCTTCTCACAATGCTGTCCCTCTGGTTCCCTCTTTCTCCCGTCTCTTTCTTCTACATTTGAGGAGCTTGTGATGGCACCAAACTCATCCAGATAATACCAGGTAATCTCCCCATCTCAACCTGAATTCCCCTTCCCTCTGTCACCTAACGTAGTCACAGGTTGCGGGGATGAAGATGCGGACATCTGTGGAGGGGCAATTATTCCACCCACCGCACAGCGCATGTGGCCTTAAGTAAATCAAAGATCTCTGCCTTGTTTACCAAACACAGCGGAGAAAATACGCACTGAACATGGGGAGGGGGGAGAACCAACAATACAGATAATTGCTGACAGCAGCTAGAGCTGTGAGCAACCTGAAACAGCAGAATGCAATAAGATATTAAAAATATCACACACTAGATGACCAAGGAAGACTGGCCTGCCACAGGGGACCGCCTAATGGTGTGGCCACGCTCTAGAGAGGAGGCAAACCCGGTGTCCCCTTGTCCCCTGCTTTTACATTAATGCCTCTACCACCAGTTTGGAAAAAGAAAACACCAAGGCTCATGAAAGTAAATCACCTTTGATACAGTAATTCTTCCACCATCTCTAGCTACAAAATAAATCAATAAGAATTAAACCAGTAGCCATCCTGGTGACCACCATTACCTTAGAGATTACAGTTACACTGCAGACATTGTAACAGGACAGAATTAAGCAACACAAGTCTGTGGGGCATTGGGAACTCCATCCCGCTGATGGAGCTCATCAAACAGAACCACAGGCAGCCTTGAGGGAGCCAGGCAAACAACATGAAGATGCTTCCTGGGTATTAGCAGCGTATCTACTCAGACAAATTTCAAACACACTGGTCGTGGCTCCAGATGCTGGTATGTGTGTGATGGGAAATCTAGAACTTGTAAGAAAACAGCTCATCTGCTATGCTAAGGGAAATAAAAGAAAATGCACAATTGAGCGCGGGCTGGGAACCAGAGGGTCCCGGTTCGATTCCCAGTCGGGGCACATGCCTGGGTTGCGGGCCAGGTCCCCATGAGGGCCATGTGAGAGGCAACCATACATTGCTGTTTCTCTCCCTCTCTTTCTCCCTCCCATCTCCTCTCTCTAAAAATAAATAAATAAAATCTTTAAAAAAAAAAAAAAAAAAGAAAATGCACAGGGAACCAACTGTGACAGGAAGGAAACCGGGACTCAAATCAATGATTTGGAGCAGAATGAAGAAATAAACATTCCACCAGAACAGAATGAAGAAAGAAGAGGGTTAGGACCCTCCAGGACATCTTTAAATGTTCGAACATCCAAATCATAGGGGTGCCGGAAGGAGAAGAGGAAGATCAAGAAATTGAAAACTTATCTCAACAAATAATGAAGGATAACTTCCCTAATTTATCAAAGGAAATAGACTTCCAGGAAGTCCAGGAAGCTCAGAGTCCCAAAGAAGTTGGACCCAAAGAAGCACACACCAAGGCACACCATAATTACATTACCCACGATTAAAGATGAGGAGAGAATCTTAAAAGCAGCAAGAGAAAAGAAGACAGTTAACTATGGAGTTCCCATAAACTAACAGATGATTTCTCAAAAGAAACCTTGCAGGCAAGAAGGGGCTGGAAAGAAGTATACCAAGTCATGAAAGACAAGGACCTACATCCCAGGTGGCTCTATCCAGCAAAACTGTCATTTAGAATGCAAGGGCAGATAAAGTACTTCCCAGATAAGGTCAAGTTAAAGGAGTTCATCATCACCAAGCCCTTATTACATGAAATGTTTAAGGGACTTATCTAAGAAAAAGAAGATAACAAAAAATATGAACAGTAAAATGACAACAAACTCAAACTATCAACAACTGAACCTTAAAAGAACAAAAACAAAAATAAAAATGAACTAAGTGCACAACTAGGACAGGAAGAGATTCACAGAAATAGAGATCACATGGAGGGCCATCAGCAGGGAAGAGAGGGTGAAGAATGGAGGAAAGGTACAGGGAATAAGTAGCATAAATGGGAGGTACGAAATAGACAGGGAGGTTAAGAATAGTATAGGAAATAGAGAAGCCAAAGAACTTACATGTATGTATGACTCGTGGACATGAACTAAGTTGGGGGAATGCTGGTGGGAGGGGGGTGCTAGGTGGAGGGGAATAAAAGGGAGAAAAACAGGACAACTGTAATAGCATAATCGATAAAGTATATTTTTAAAATACTGTGCATGTTAAACTAGGGCACAGTATTGATGTGTCAGCTTGGCAAAACCTAACGGTCATGCCCCTCCCTTATCTGTGGCTTCACTTTGCAAAGTTTCCATTACCAGTGGTAAACTGTGGTCCACAAACATTTAAGGAAAAGTCCAGAAATAAACAAATCATAAGTTTTAAATAGCACACTGTGCTGAGCAGTGAGCTGAAATCTCTCGCCTCCCCACTTAGCCCCTCCTAAGACATGACCCATCCCTTTGCCCAGTGTCTCCACCATGGACACACTCCCTGCTCAGTCATCACTCAGACCCTGTCTGGGTCACCTGATCAGCTATCAGGGTATCTCAGAGCTTGTGCTCAAGTGACCCTTATTTTACTGCATAAAAATAGTGATGCTGGCAATTCGGACAAGCCATAGAGAACCTGCAAGTGCCTCCTTTAAATGTACATATCAAATAGTACCATAGTACATGTAAAATAGTACCATGTACATATACATAGTACCATGTGTGTGGGGTTCAGTGCTATGCTGGGCTTCGAGCAGTTGCTGGGGGTCTGGGCAGTTCTGCTGAAGAAAAATGACGGACTGCTGTGCCCAGTGCTGGTGAGGATGTGGGGGCACACACCTGCCCTCTCGGAGCCTCAGCCACCTTACCTGGAAAATGAAAATCCCTCACAGGGAGGGAGTGTAGATTCAGGGGGACCTGACACGTAGTGTGTGCTTAGCGACATGTGTCAGTGTCGTGATCACTGCTATGTTCAAATTCAGTCTCCCCAGGGCAGACTCACTGGCCTGCACCTCTCTTCTGCAGCAGGCATGCCATAGGTGTCTCAACAAGCGTTTGCTGGATAAATGAATCCGTGAATGAATGGGGTGACATGCCCAAGGATTCTTCCCTCTCTCCTTCTCTGGAGACTTTTTTGAATACTTAATAATATTAATAAATAACGTTTGGGGCCACATGCACCAGACACAGTACTTTAAGCACTTTAACAGGTTTGCTCTGAACTAAGAATCATTGTCATACCCATTTTTTAGGTCAGAAAAGGAGGCCGCTAGGTGTCAAATGAGTCATCCACATGGGCATAAGCAGTCGAGTTTGGGCTCAGTGAGAATAGTCCAGACAGGCCCCTAATTGCACAAAATTTCCCTTCCAACCAGGGACAGAGATAGAGAATAAGCCCAGTCACAATGAATAAGCTCAAAATGTGTCACAAATGTGATAGTCCTGGCTGGTGTGGCTCAGGGAATTGAGTGCCAGCCTGAGAACCAAAGGGTTGCCAGTTCAATTCCCAGTCAGGGCACATGCCTGGGTTGTGGCCCAGGTCCCCAGTAGGGGGCACTCGAGAGGTAACCATACATCAGTGTTTCTCTTCCTCTCTTTCTCCCTCCCTTCCCCTCTCTAAAAATAAATAATTAAATAAACAAAATTTAAGAAGTGTCACAAGTGTAATAAAGTCGAGTTAAGTGATGTGATACTGAGTGATGGGGTGGGGTGTTTTGACTTTATAAAAAAGTAACATTCAAGCTAAAGGCCTGGAGATTGCGAAGGAGCCAACCACAAAGATCTGGGAGGAAAGAGAGCGCCGGACTGGAACAACTGCAAGTGCAAAGGCCCTGAGGCTGGAAAGAGGTCTGTCCGCACAAAAAGGCAGCCCATTGTCTGGAGAGCAGTGAACGGGAGAAGAGGGGTCCAGTTAGCGAGGAGGAAGACAGAAACTGGGGTTTGCGGTGTCTCAGCCCGGAGGGTGGCACGCAGCCAGCACTCAGTGATCACAGCAGTCCTCACGACTACCTTCAAAGAGGTGGGTGCGGCTGTGCTGTCCTAGAGGGTGAACTTTGGGAAGTGTCCAGCCTTCCTGTGTAGCCACAGAGCAAATGCCGACTGTGGAGACTTCTCCAGGCCCAACTCAGGAAGACCTCACCTAGGAATAGCCTGACCAGTCGGCAGGTCATTCTCCCTCAAGTCCTCAAACACCTGTGCTCCCCGCTGTGCCAGGAACAGAGCTGGACAGACAACACCATGTTGCCACTTTCCCAAGAAACTTCTGTCAGAGGTCAGCCATGGCTTGGGAAAGAAACAACCAAGTAAAGAAACTTTGTTCAGAACGCATCTTTACTCAAAAAACATTGTAGTTATCAACTATGTTTAAACACACCACAGCGATTGCTGCCCAGCACAGGCTTCACAAGGAGCCAACGCCATTGACATTTTGACAGCATCTCCGCTGACCAGGGACAGAAAGCCCGGAATGCTGGCCTTCGCGCCGGGCACCCCATTCAGCAGGAAGCCCTGGGAACCCAGACCCTCTTGCTCATGTACCTGGGGAAGCGACTTTCTGCTTGATCAGAAGACATGCCATTCTTCACAAGTAGGTCGGAAGTGCCGCCTCCGTCCTCGCTGGGGTCTGGGTGGCCACGCGACTCTTTACACCTGGATGTGACCCGTGGGTGTGGCTCCACCATCCCCTGCTCCACTATTGAGAGTGCAGATTCCAAACCAAGCAGCTGTAGTCAGAGGTGCAGCAAGATGCCCAATAAAATGTTATTTTTAAAAACAGAGAGAGAGAGAGAGGAGAGTTCTGGCTGCTCCAGAATTTGGCCAACACTTGGTGTCCTTGGATTGTTCTCCTGCGGCCATTCTGGCAGGTGAGTGGTGGTATCTCCCAGGGGTCCTCATTTGTGTTCTCCTCATCTGCATCTTTTCAGAGACTCCCTGGCTCTCCTTGCATTCTTTTGTCCTGAGGATCTGTCAAGTCTTTTGCACCTGAAATACCTTTTGTGTCTCTAAACTCCACCTGTTTTCCAGGATGCTGTCTGCCTCCCTTGGTGCTCCTGAAAGCCTTATTCCAGAGCATCACAGCCTGGGCACCTCGGACTTGAGGGTTGGACCCCTCTCTGCCTCGGGAGGCTGCCCTGTGCCTCGCAGGAGGTTGCACAGCATTATGGACTCTGTCCACATGACAGTAGCACCCCTCCCCGCTGACAGGCATGACAACCGAAAACCTCTCCGGACGACACAAGGACCAGTGTACCCTGGGGAGATGAAATCTCCCTGTGAGGCAGGAGACAGCACAGGGAGAACTCTAATACTATTACTGGCCAGCGTCTAGCATCCTGATTGCCAGGAAAAGTCTTTTTACCAATTAAGTAGAATAAATAGTAAACCGAGGCAGGGAGCAGGAAGGAGACAGGTCTCACGTGCTAACTCAGCAGTCCTGAGCCTGGTGTGATAATATTACCAATTGTTCCAACATCACAAGAAACACTATGTTAGCAAGAAAGAAGGGAAGTCCTTGAAATCCTATGTAGCGTTTCCACTATCTGGGAAGGAAGCCTTGAAACCGTGCTTTCAGCCCAAGGCCTGGAATGCGGGAGGGTCCACCGTGCCCAAGGAAGAAGCCCATAAAACAACTTTGGCTAATTGCCTACCTCTGGTCACTATCTGTTTTACAAGGGAGTCCTTGAGGCTTGCAGATGAGTCCGTAAATAACTCTAGAAAGTGTCCCAATTTTAATTAACTGCCCCCTGTCACCTATTTGTTTTACAACAAGATGAACAAATGGAGTCTGGAGCAAGATAAGGATTCAGGCTAACAGACCCCCACACATACCACATGCACCCGTTAATCAATATGTAACTTTTTCTCCTATCCCACCAACTATATAAGTCCTCAGAACAAAGGACTCGCTCTCTTGCTCGGGGGCTCGGGGCGCTCTTGGTGCTCTTGGCTCCCAGGCCACTGGGCCTCTGGCCACCCGGCCTCAGGCTGCCCAGGGGCTCGCCACCCTGGTCTTCGGCTGCTCTCTCTTTTGCTGCCCTGCTTTGCCCTGAAACTTTGCCTTTCCTTCCCACTCTACCCAGTCCCATTCTCTTCCATGGGAATAGGTCACTAATAAACTGATTACACGCTAATAGATTTGCTGATTTGTAATTCTTTACATGAGTCAGCAAGAAGAACAAGGTCTCTCCCATCAACACCCCCAGTTGAACACCACTGGCTTCGAATCACCCACACTTGAGTACCATCCTGCCCTGAGTCTCCCGAGCTCTGGAATGTGGGCACTGCTCCCAAGCTGCCTCCTGAGCTCACCATCCAACAGTTGGCTACAGGCAATGCAGTCGCTGAGCTGGACCCCACGGGCAGAACCGGCCCCTGAACATCCCAGCATGTGTGGCCCAGAAGCTGCTAAGAGGAATTTCCTTCACCGTAACCTTGTTCTTAGAGGAGCATTTGGCTTGGCAGAGGGCCAGAGGGGGTCAGGATCAAGGCTGGGGAAGAGAGGGAGGCTGGGTGGGCTGGGCTCGTCTCTGGGTCTAAAATCAGGCAGTGCTGGAAGTCAGGAGATCCCTGGGTTCAAGCTCGGGCACATCCATGCGAGTACACACTTAGGCATGTTCAAGACACATGTGTGTGTGGAGGCAAATGCACAGACAGGCTCAAGCTCATGTTGGCACATTTGTAGGCACACAGATGAGAATACACTCCAATAGACACACACGAATACACACACAGACATGCTCAGGAG
This sequence comes from Micronycteris hirsuta, assembly GCA_004026765.1. Lineage (NCBI taxonomy): Eukaryota > Metazoa > Chordata > Mammalia > Chiroptera > Phyllostomidae > Micronycteris > Micronycteris hirsuta. Next base: position 9,546 of record PVJI01013731.1, read on the forward strand.
TGCCTGGACGCCTGTATGGCCACACACTCTCAGGTGTGCTCCCACACAGCCGCACGGGCAGGCTCAGGCAGGTACGTGGTCCACGAGGCAGACATCCACAGGTTCATATGCACACAGGTGTGTCTGCGTGAGAGGGCACACGGAGACTGGTGTGGGCATGCATGCTTGCACAGCCTCAGGCGCGCACACGAGGACATGCTCAGCACATAAGAGCACATGTGTGACACAGAGCGGCAGGCATGTCCTCATTGCTCAGGCCACTGTCACCGGTGCGCTGCTGCGTATCAGCAAACATCCATGGAGCACCCACAGACAAGAGACCCGTTGTCTCCAACTCAGCCATGTGCCAAACCTGACAGAGGGGGGAGCCTAGGGGACACGTATTCAGAAATTACACTGGGTTGGTGGGGTCACAGCAGGGCAGGGGCAGACACAGCATCCCAGAGAAGGTGCTCTTGGAGCAGAGACTGAGTAAAGGAAAAGGAGCCATCACGGGGAGTTGGAGACAGGTGAACTTCTCCCAGGCCAATGCTGTCACTGCAGCTGCAGCTGGAACTGGCAAAAAAAAAAAAAAGGAATAAAGGAACCCCCAGAGGCAGACATGAGCCCAGAGCAACACACATGTCTAGACGACCCAAACATGGACCCCAAGTCCCCCACCACAAACCTGGGCTTCCTGAGCCGAGTCCATGAAGGCACAGGATGGGAGGCCCTACCCTTATTCTGTGGCTCCCAGAGGTGCTGGCTCAATCCCCACCCCACTCTTGCCCCCAAGGAAAAGGAAAAGCAGCAGCCCAGGGCATCACCTGCCTTTGGGTCAGCTGTTGGAGTGGGGAATCTTCCTCCCAGTCCTCTCCCTTCCAAGGTGACTGGGGGTGGGAGGGGGGTGCTGCTGGGAAACTCCAGGCACAGGAAATATGGGTGGGCACACAGCAGGATTTCCCAAGCAGGCAGGGACATCACACCCATGAACTGCTGGGAACTGGTGCTGTGTGATCAAATGTTGACCCTGAGTCCTCCCCCAGGGCCTGTCCGCTACGGAACCCAGCTGAAAGCCAGGAGGCACCTCACTTCCTGTCCTTGCACAAAACCCAGCCCACCTACCTCCAGAACCTCCTTCAGAGCCACCCACTTCTCTCCCTCCCATGCCTGGGCTAAGCCACTGCCCCAGCCCACCTCCAGGACTACACTCTGTATCCGTTCTCCCCCTAGCCAGCCAGAAGGATCTTCCTCAAACAAAGCCCAGAACTTGCCACCAGCAGGCCCCGCCCCATGCATAATGTTTCCCATGGCTCCCCATTGCCCTTGGAGCAAATCCTGCCCTCAGACCCGGCACGCAGAGGCCCCTGTCTCTAGCCTTCTTGTTGTGGCTGTTCTTCCTGCTGCAGGGCAGTCACTGTTGGTCCCCACTGTGGCCCTGTGCTGTCACAGGGTCTCCTGGCCTCACTCACCCTTCAGGTGTCTGCTGGACATCACTTCCTGAGAAGCCTCCTTGGACTCCCAAGTCCAAGTTCATCTGAGCTCCCACAAGAGCCCATGCCATATGCTTGTATTTACTGCCCTGAGCTTTCCAAGGGCCTCCCACACCTGGCACAGCGCCTGGTCCAAAGCAGATGCTCAGCAGATACTATGTGCTGTACTGTGTGGGAAGTGGGCTTCATCTGACTGTGACAGGCAGGGGCACCCTGCTGTGCTACTGTTCTACCACTGTTCCATGGATGAGGGGGCTGGGTAGTTACCAGGCACTTGCCAATAGTCTCTCCTGGCTCACAACGCAGGCAGAGCTGGGTGATCCCCTCAATTAGAATTAGAGTCTAAAAATTGAAAGTCCAACTCTCCTTAGGGGGGAGCTTGGATGCCCCTGATGTCAGGGCACTCAATACCTCTCATTGTTGGGGACCCTGATCATGAGAGGACAGGGCTTGACACCATCTCTCCCCAGACTCTGTGCACCCCACCTAGCAGGTGAGGATGACCCCTGCCCACCCCAGACAGACCTCAAGAGGGAGTGTCACAGGTGGGCACAGGCAACCAGGTTCTTGGTGATGGCAGACAAAGAGTTGAACCGAACACACAGAGAGCTTCTAGCAGAAACAGAGAGAGCAGACTTATTAAGCGATAGTACACTCCACAGGACATGGGAGTGGGCCAGCTCCGAGCAGAGATTGACCTCAGGGGCTGGAGGGATTCTGTTCTTATAGGGCAGATCCTTCCTGGATAGTTTCGGTGGGCTTTTATCGCACATGTACCAGTGGTTGTATTACTTTAAAGCTACTGTGCATGTGGTCTCCCATGAATTTCCTTGATTGGCCACCAGGGAAGGGGGTCACACAATGTTAATTTATTATAATGCTATGATAATGAAGCAGGGATCATGTAGCATCTTCTGTGCAGGGGCATTCATGAGTCACCATGACTCAGCACTTTTCCAGAAAGCCGGAACAACAGGTCTCAGAACAGGGTCTCTGTCCTGTATCAATGTCCTTCATCTTAGCCTTGGGGCACCTCTGGAATTTCCTTCTTCCTGACTATCTCCTGCCTCAGGAGTGGTGCCCAGAAGAAAATGCTCCAGGAGTGGGGGCGAGAGTGGTGAGGTACTGGTGAAGGACAGCAATGCCCAGTGTTTTCCAGGAAGGCTGAAGCCCCAAGCTGGAGAATGCAGTGATGGGAAGGGAACTGCAGGGGCACAGCACTGCACGTGTCTCCCTGATGTGTCTCCTGTGGGTGCAGTGGCGAGCAGAGGCCATTCACTCTACCTGCCACGTGGGTTCAGGTTGCTAGCAGAGACAGGCAGGTTCAGCAGTCTGGGTGCTCGGGTGGCCCTGACGCAGCAGGGCACCCCACTGCCCGGAGCCCTCCCCACGCACCCTGAACGAGGTAGAAGTTGTAAGGGTTTCTACACATCACGGCCCCGGGGGTGGGGGTGTCACAGGGTCTCACCTCACCATACCTCAGCTCCCTCATCTGCAAAATGGTGCCAATGGGACCTGCCTCCCAGGAGGGCTGTGCAGATCCAACGAGTTGGAATGAGTCCATAGAAAGTGCTTGGAGAGTGGAGACCCCACTGCCATCGTCCCAAACCAGGTCTGGGTGGAGCGACCTCCGGGTGTACCTTACAAGTAGAAATACATGAAAACAATGCTGGGCTCCTGTGCGCATCCAGTTATGGGAACACTGGGTTCTTGAGTTATATTAAGATGTGATTTTCCTTCTGGAAACCCCTGAATCCCCCTGTGGCTTCTCTGGGGTTCCTCAGCAAGGGGTGAGCAAGAGAAGGGGCCCAGTCTCCCCAACCACGTGTTACTCTTTGAACTTGGGAAACCAGCCCCAGGTTCATATCAGTTACCGTAAAATGTCCCTGAGGGGGTCTCTCCATTAGCCAATAAAACCATACTTACCTGGCAACCATGAGTCCTCAGGTGTGCTGGGATAATAAATAATGTCTCTTGCATATTTGTAAGTCTATTTTTTGTAAGTGTCATTTTGTTTTGAAAATGCAGATAGAAGCAGTGGTCCCAACCTCTTTGGCAGCAGGAACCTGTTTCCACCAACTGGGGTCTGGGGTGGGGGGCAGAGACAGGGAGCAGGACAAGAGGCAGAGGGCAGTGTCATGAATTCCAGCCCGCAGTATTCGTATGCCATGGCAGGCATGTAAATAAATTCACACGGGGTATACTGGACTAGAAAACCTGGGACCATGCGACCCCCCCCCCCATCATGGAGACAGAGAGGCCACGAGCTATGCCCTCATCGGCTTTTACAGTCGTTTCTTGGGTACATTACATCAGAATGGTCTTCATTAACTATGCATGGATTGAAAGAAATAACAATACGGGTCTAAGGAAGCTAGGCATGCATTAGCATAAGTTCTTTTGATTCAGGGAGAGAGAGGTTTTAGCATGAGCAAGTTTTAAATCAAAGAAATAGACTATCCTGATTCCCCATAAGAAATTCTGCTGTCACACACGTGGGGCCTGCTTGCCATCCCATGTTCCACTGGAGCTTTTCTCTCTTAGGCGTGAAACATTAGGGCTACATTTCCCAAGGTGAGAAGCATGAATTCCCTTTAGGACAGCAATGCCTGTGGAGGCTAGAGACCAGGGAGGAGGGAGGCTGGGGACCCTAGATTAAAGGCATTGATGGACACACACACACACACACGACCCTAGATTAAAGGCATTGATGGACACACACACACACACACACACCTGTGCAGTTGGAAGGAGACCAGAATACCACTCCCACAAAGGGAACTGCGAGTACAAAAGCCCTGAGGCTGCAAAGCTGTTAGAAGAAGCTGCTTGAAGCCCAGTTGTCCAAATCCTGTTGCGCCCCTTCCCCTGGAGCTCTGAAGTGGGAGTGTTCCTGGCGGGCACTGTGCATGGGCAGTGAGTTGTCCACAAGGGGCTTCCAGCTCGTCCTTAGCAGGACGAGGTGATCCCTGACCCCCACATTCTTAGTGCCCCCCAGACTCTGTCACCCCGATTCTCCATGTAGGGATAGTAAACTGCCCAGAGGCCAACATCCAAGTTTCCTGACATTATTGTGTGTAAGGGGCCCCGACCCCAGGAGAGACCACTGCGCAGCGAGGAGAACAGCTCAGACTAGATGTGCTGACAAGGGTGCGGCTGGTGTGGATGCCGAATGGTGCATTCGTCACACTATTTTGGAGGACAGTTTAAATGGTTCTCATAAAGTTAAACATGGTACATTTACCCTGTGACCCAGCAATGCCTTTCCTAGGTATTTTTCCAAGAGACATGAAAATGTATGTTCACGCAGAAACCTCCTCACAAATGTTTATAGTGGCATTATTCGCCATTGTCAACAACTAGATACAAGCTGAATGACAACAAGTGGTGGATGGATAAACACACACACCATGGAACACCTCTCAGTGGGAAAAAAGGCCTTCCCGATAACCAGCAACGCAACAGCTCTCAAACGCTGCGTGATGAGTGGAAGACGCCAGGCTCAGATGGAACTCCAGTTCCACTTATTATATTCTGGAAAAGACAAAGCCGTGGGGGCAGAGACGTCAGGGATTCCAGCAGTTCAGAATGACTACAAAGGGCACGAGGGAATTGGCAGTAGGCCATGGAACTGTTTTATGTCTTGATGGTGGTGGCAAATGGGTGACGGCAAGGGTCAGTTAGAACTTGTAGACTAGCCCTGGCTGGTGTAGCTCAGCGGATTGAGCGCGGGCTGGGAACCAGAGGGTCTCGGTTCGATTCCCAGTCAGGGCACATGCCTGGGTTGCAGGCCAGGTCCCCAGTGAGGGCCATGTGAGAGGCAACCATACATTGCTGTTTCTCTCCCTCTCTTTCTCCCTCCCTTCCCCTCTCTCTAAAAATAAATAAATAAAATCTTAAAAAAAAAAAAAAAGAACTTGTAGACTGTATGCTGCAGAGTTGAGTTTTACTCTATATGAATCCTAGTTCATTGTTTAAAATGGACACAAGGGGGAGACACCTCCTCCAGTCTCACGTGAAGTGGGGTGGGAAAGGGCACACAAACCCAAAAGAGGGAGCTTAATTCTGAAATGAGGTGTTGCCAAGCAGAGGCTCAGCTGTGGCAGTCTGTGGTCTGCGCACATCACAGAAAGTGCCTCTGATCACATAGCAACACACGCCAGCACCTGTTCTCCACATCTCTGCCAGCAGGAGGGGTTATCGCCTTTTTCTTTTTCTCAAACAGGTGAGCACAAATATTTCAATTCTTTCAAATGAAATTTACTTTGAATTGTCTATAGTTCAAAGCTCATTTCTGTAAGGTGTCACATCCATCACCCTTTTAAGAAATATGAAATTTTGAAAGAATATCACCAAAAGCTGAGAGTGAAGATAAACTTCAGGGTGTTCCATGTGGAAATACAAAAGGATAATCAGAACAAAACAAGCTCCATATGGTCACCCTACTCTTGGTGAAGGAACTGGAGTGGACGCCCATGCCGGTGAGCAAGCGAGGCTATAAGTGAAATGCAGGTCTGGCCACCTGCGGCGACAAAAGCCAAACTCACGAGGCAGGTGCTGGTGCAAAAGGAAAGAGGTTTATGCAGGTGTCACCTGACCTGGGAGAATGGTGGGCTCCCATCTCAAAGACCATCCATTCTTTCTCCTCAAGCACATGGTTGTTATAGGGAAGGGAGGGCTTTTCTTCTACACAATTATCTTGCTAGCTTCCCGGGCACTTGGGTCCTGCCCATTCATCTTTCCAGCTTTCCAGTGTGTTCAGTGTGAGAACCTCCATGGCCTTGTCTTAGCCAGTGGGGGAGACTCCCTGGTGCTCCCAGACAGTCTACAGAAACAGGAGAAGGCAAGAAAACATGGTTCAAACAGATTATAGGAGGAAACCCAGTACAAATGCTGGCTTCAGCATTATCTAGGTAAGTCCTATTTTTTGTGATAGGTAACTCCAATAATAGTCTTGTTATTATAAAACCAGCCCAAATCCCATCAAGTTAAAAAGAAGTCCCTGCCCTGGCTGGTGCGGCTCAGTGGATTGAGCACCAGCCTGCAAACCCAAGGGTTGCCAGTTCAATTCCCAGTCAGGGTACATGCCTGGGTTGCAGGCCAGGTCCCCAGTAGGGGATGTGTGAGAGGCAACCACACACTGATATTTCTCTCCCTCTCTTTCTCCTTCCCTTCCCCTCTCTCTCTAAAAATAGATAAATAAAATCTTTAAAGAAAAATAAAGTCCCTCATTGACTTGCAGGGTACAGGTGGTAAGCCATGTCCTCCCACACCAAGACAGACCAGTTCTGGCAAGGAAGTGTCCCTGTGCCTTACGGGTGCTGTTGGCGGGAAGTCAGAGGCCAGGCACACCCCAGTGATGCTCCAGTGGCTGAGACACCAGGTGGGATGAGAGTGGGCCTTATTTCTCAATCAATTTTTTGACCTTGCAGAAACAATGCCGGTAGAAGACTGGCGGCTACTCCAATGAAGTGACATTGACAAGATGCTGAAGAGCCGGTCCCAGATGTTGGTGACTCATTGGTGTCGTGCATCTTCCCCTCTTACTTCTTCTTGTAGACAAAATCATGAATGATAGGTTCTGAAAGGTCTTCTAGGCATGATAGCTCGATCTCTAAAGGTTTGAGCTCCTCAGTTTTTGCGACCTCTTCATAATTTTGCACCTGCACTCCATGCTTCACGTCTAGGACCACAAGGTGGTCAGGTATCTGCCCTGTTCCCTTGCTCTCAGAACACACTTTCGAACATGTTATAATCTTCAGTGGTAAATGCATATTTGCCCTTGGTTACATCCTCCCTGAAGTACAGAATATGGCCAGCAAATCTGTAACCTTGAGGTGGTTGAGCAAGCTACCTGCACCCCCAGAGTTGTGGGTGATCTTGGACACACCTGTCACCAGCAGGTCCTTGTGGATCTCCTCACGGAGGCACTTGCGGGAGTTCCCAGGGATGGCAAGCGATGGTGACCACCGGGCTGAGCTGGGCCCAAAGTAGCCACACTAACTGGCAAGGGCCCCTGGGCCACACACTGGACTTGGAGCCGCCACTGCTCGCCGCCCAGCCTCTGCCACGCTGGAAGTGGCCTTCTTAGGCTTCTTAGCACTCTTTCACATGTTTTATGACAACTGCTTGAAAACTCTTGTTCAATGTTAGAAAATACCAGAGTGCTGGTTGAGCGCCATCCAGCAGAGCAAAAGGTCGCCAGTTGGAGTCCCAGTCAGGGCCAGGCCTGGGTTGTGGCCGTCCCCAGTCAGGGACGTGAGAGAGACAAGCAATCGGTGTTTCTCTCCCTTCTTCTCCCTCCTCTCCCCTCTCTCTAAAAATAAATAAATAAAATCTTTTAAAATAAAAAAAGAAAATATTAGAAATCATGAACAAACTAGACTTATAGACTCTCACACATTTTTTATTTTTACTACAATTTCAACTACCCTAAGATGATAATCAAACACACGTTGTCACTCTTTTGTGGTTGCTGTTGCCACGCTCCTGGTGTGAAATGACAGTTTACTGTTACTGAAATTCACACTCGGGGCTCCTGCAACTCTTTCTACACAGGTTCCTTGCCTCTTGATTCTGAGATGTATCTGCTCATATCTTTTCTCAATTTTCTATTCATGTTGCTTGTCTTTTTCTTCTCAATGTGTACAAACTCTTTTTTTTAAAGGTTTTATTTATTTATTTTTAGAGAAAGGAAGAGAGGGAAATAAACATCAGTGTGTGGTTGCCTCTGGTGCCCCCAAGTCGATTCCCAGTCAGGGCACACGCCTGGGTTGCGGGCCAGGTCCCTGGTCAGGGGCACATGAGAGACAACCATACATTGGTGTTTCTCTCTGTCTCTTTCTCTAGAAATAAATAAATTTTTTTTAAAAGGAAGGGAATTCTCACACCTGTTACAATGTGAATGAACCTTAGAAACATTTATTCTCAGTGAAATAAATCGGACACAAAGACAAACACTGTGTGATCATCCTCACAGTGTGAAGTCCCTTGAGGAGCAAGATCCATAGAGACAGGAAGTAGATGGTGGAGCGAGGGCTGGAGGTCAGTGTTTGATGGGGACAGAATGTCCATTTGGGAAGGTGAGAAGGTTCTGAAGCTGGACAGTCACGATGGCTGCTTGGCAATGTGAATGTGCTTAGTGCCACTGAGCTGGAGTTAAAATGACACATCTTACTTCATGTCTATTTTACCAGCAAGGAAAGCAGGAAAGGGTACTGCAGGCATAACGGCCCTCCCTGGCAGTGGGAAGGGGAAGCGGAGGGGACAACATGTGCACCGGTGAGAGGTCAGTGTTCAGGAGGCCAGTCGGGACCCCAGCAGTGGGCATGGAGGCTGGGTGCAGAGTGTGAGGGGCAGGTACAGAGCACGCAGACAGCATTCTGAAGCGATTGAACCATGAGAGGAAGGAGCAGGACAAGGAGGCATGCAGGGAGCAGTGGAGTCAGGGGTGAGGCCTGAGAGAGCTTAAATTCTGGCAGGGGGAGCCCAGAGAGGGGAGACTAAGATGAGAGACAGAGAGAAAAGGAGAGAGTGAAAGGGAATTATTCCTGGGATGCAAGGATGCTGTGTAATCCACAAATCAATTAACGTGATACATCATATAAACAAAATGAAGGGTAAAATCACATGATCATAGCAATAGAAGCAAAAAAGACTTTTGACAAAATCTAGCACCCATTTATGATAAAAACTCTCAGGAAAGTGGGAGTATAGGGAACATATCTCAACAAGATGAAGGACATATATGATAAACCCATAGTCAACATCATACTCAATGAGCAAAAACTAAAAGCATGTCCCTTAAGATTAGGAACAAGACAGGGATGTTCACCTCCACTACTCTTATTCAGCATAGCACTGGAAGTCCTAGCCACAGCAATCAGACAAGAAGAAGAAATAAAAGTCATCCAAATTGAAAAGGAAGAATTAAAACTGTCAATATTTGCAAATGACATGATCCTGTGCATAGAAAGTCCTAGAGACTCCACCAAAAGACTGCAGGAACTGATGAATAAATTCAGTAAAGTGCAGGCTACATCACTTGCATTTTTATACACCAACAATGAATTATCAGAAAGGGAAACTAAGAAAACAATCCTATTTACAATTGCATCAAATAAAATAAAATACCTAGTAATAAATTTAACCAAGGGTGTAAAGACCTGTACTCAGAAAATAAGTCACTGAAGAAAAATTGAGGAAGACACAAATAAATACCTCACTCATGGATAGGAAGAATAAGCATCATTAAAATGTCCATACTACCCAAAGTAATCTATAGATTCAACACAATTTGTATGAAAATACCAATTGTATGTTTCACAGAACTAGAACAAAAAAATCCAAAAAGTATATGAAGCCACAAAAGACCTTGAACCCAGGCCGGTGTGGCTCAGTTGAGTGGAGCATTGTCCCATAACTGAAGGGTTGCAATTCGATTCCCAGTCAGGGCACATACCTAGGTTGTGGATTTGGTCCCTGTCCGGGCAGGTATCTCTGGTCCAGATGCATTCAGGAGGCAACCAATTGATGCTTCTCTCTTGCATCGATGTTTCTCTCTTTCTTTCTCTGTAAAAGCAATGAAAAAATGACCCCAGGTGACGATAAGAAATAAAATTTTAAAAACACCTTGAATAGCCACAGTAATCTTGAAAAAGAAGAACAAAGTTGGAAGTATGATGCTACCTGATATCAGACTATACTACAAGCCCATAATAATCAAAACAGTATGTACTGGCATAAAAACAGACACTTAGATCAGTGACGCAGAACAGAGAGCCCAGAGATAAACGCACACCTACATGGTCAACTGGTATTTGACAGCAGAGGCAAGAATACACAATGGGATAAAGATAGTCTATTCAATATATGGTGTCGGGGAAATTGGACAGATACCTTGTTACACCATATACAAGATTAAACTCAAAATGGATTAAAATCTTAAATATTAGACTTGATAGCATGAACATCCTAGATGAAAGCATAGGCAGTAAAATCTCAAACATTTCTCATAGCAATATTATTTATGATATATCTCTTCCATCAAGGAAACTAAAGAAAAATAAATAAATGGGACTACATCAAACTAAAAAGTTTTAGCACAACAAAGGAAACCATTAGCAAAATTAAAAAAACAACCCACTGAGTAAGTGAACATAATCACCAATGATACATCTGATAAGGGGTTAATATTCAAAATTTATTTAAAAACATATACAACTCAACTGCCGGTCAAGATGGCAGCATAGGCAGACATGGCTCACCTCTTCACACAACCACATCAAAATTACAATGAAAACATAGAACAACCATTACTCAGAACCATCAGAAATCGAGTTGAGTGGAAGTCTGACAACTACAGAATTAAAGAAACCACATCCATCCAGACTGATAGGAGGGGCGCAGACATGGAACGGGCTGGTCCCACACCCACATGTGGTGGGTAAATATTCGGGAGTGAGTAGTCCCAGACCCACACTAGCTCCCCCAGCCCAGGATTCCACTGCCAGGAAGATAAGTCCCCACAACATCTGGCTATAAAAAACAATGGGGATTGAGTTCTGGCTGGTGTAGCTCTGTGGATTGAGTGCTGGCCTGCAAGCCAAAGGGTCGCTGGTTTGATTTCCAGTCAGGGGACATGCCTGGGTTATAGGCCAGGTCCCCAGTAGGGGGCACACGAGGCAACCCACATTGATGTTTCTCTCCCTCTCTTTCTTCTTCCCTTCCCCTCTCTCTAAAAATAAATGATATCTTAAAAAAAAAAATGGGGATTGAGTCAGTGGAAGAAATTTTTGGAGCTCTAAGCAGTTCCTCTTAGAGAACCCATACATGGACTCACCTACACAGACTCCCTCCCTCTAAGCTCCATCACTGGGGTAGCAGCTGGAAAAGCACCAGTGGTATACAGGGAGAGACTGAAATGTCTGGCATCAGGGCAAGCAGAAGCCATTGTCCCTTTTCCAAACCCTCCCCACACGGAGCCACAGAGCCAGCAGGCTGGGGCTAATCTGAGACCCCATCAACCTGACTAACACTGTTTGACCTGCCTTGGAGATCCCCAGAGACTCTACAGCAACCAACTTCACAGAGCCCACCCAAGCTTCTTTTCCATATGAATGGCTAGTCTTGGCACTTGCTTCACAACTTCCTAAATCCTATCAAACAAGCAACAGCTAGTTTTAGTGAGCCCCAGGCCTGGCACTAGCAGCAGCCAGATTAGAATCACAGTTTAGCTTAACCTGGGAATCTCCAAGCCCAGCATAAGTAACAGACAGCTCAGATTGCTTTACAGTCCAGGCAGGGGGACCCATGCAAAACACATGTAGGGGCTGACCTTGGCCTGCACCACCCAGGAAACCCCAGGGCCAGTAAACCCAGTGGACAGCTACAGACCATGTCAGAACACCACCACCCTGCCCCTGCACAGCTGATCCTCCACAGAGGGTGGAGGTTGGTGGTCAGTGGTCACAGCCAATCCTCACCCCTGACTGGCCTGGGTAAATCCCTCCCATTGACCTGCCAAAAGCAACCAAGACTCAACTACAAGAGGAGGGTATACTCAGTCCACACAAAGGGTACACCTAGACTACCCAGCTTGGGTGATAGGGGAGGCTGTGCCACTGGACCCTACAGGCCACGCACTGTATCAGGCTAGCCTACCAAGACACAGTCAAAGAAGCCCTACCTATTATGTAGAAACAAACACAGGGAGGATGCCAAAATGAGGAGACAAAGAAATATGGCCCAAATGAAAGAACAGATCAAAACTCCAGAAAAAGGAGCTAAATGAAATGGAGGTAAGCAATCTATCAGATGCAGAGTTCAAAATACTGGTTATAAATCTGCTCAAGGAACTTAGTGAGGACCTCAGCAGCATAAAAGAAGATCCAGTCAGAAACAAAGGATACACTAATTGAAATAAAGAACAATTTACAGGGAAATGACAGTAGAGTGGATGAAGCCAAAAATCAAATCAATGATATGGAACATCAGGAAGCAAAAAAAAACCCACACAGAACAAGAAGAACCAAAGAATTCAAAAAATGAGGATAGTATAAACAGCCTCTGGGACAACTTCAAGAGGTCCAACATTCACATCATAGGGGTGCCAGAAGGAAAACAGAAAGAGCAAGAAATTGGAAAGCTACCAGAAAAAATAGTGAAAGAAAACTTCCTTAATTTGGTGAAGGAAATAGACATGCAAGTCTAGGAAGCAGAGATTCCCAAACAAGGTGGATGCAAGGAGTCCCTCTTAGACACACCATAATTAAAATACCAAAGGTTAAAAATAAAGAGAGAATCCTAAAAGCAACAAGAGAAAAGAAGTTTGTTACCAGATGGTTGCCAGATGGGAGAGGGGTGCAGGAGAGTGGATGAAGAGGTGAGGAGATTAAGAAGTATCAATAGGTAGTTACAGAATAGCCATGGGGATGTAAACTACAGTATAGGAAATGTAGTAGCCAGAGAACTTATACACATGACCCATGGACATGAGCAATGGCAGGGGGACTGCCTAAGGGAGTAGGGGATACTGAGGTGTAGGGGGCAAAGGGGGAAAATCAGGACAACTATAATAGCATAATCAATAAAATATAATTTAAAAATAAAAATAAAAACATATACAACTCAACACCAAAAACAGACACTCCAATTAAAAATGGGCAAAGGGAGACTTCCGGCCAAGATGGAGGCACAGGTAGACACACTGTGCCCCCTCGCATGACCACAGAAAGGACAACAACAATTTAAAAACAAAAAACAACCAGAACTGACAGAAAATCAAACTCTATGGAAGACAATGAAGGAGTTAAAGAAAACACATTCATCCAAACCCGTAGGAGGGGCGGAGACAGGCAGCTGGGTGAGAGCGCTCACGGCAAGGCGGCAGCTGGAAGACCTGGTGAGGCCGAGGCCAGTAGAGTGGGCAGTCCCACATTTGCGTGGGGATAGAGGAACAACTGGGGAGCGAAACAGACCCGCAACCCAGGGCTCCATCGGGAAAATAAAGCCTCGAACCTCCAATTGAAAACACCTGTGGGGATTGAGGCGGCAGCAGGAGAAACTCCCAGCCTCACAGGAGAGTTCGTTGAAGAGACCCACAGGGTCCTAGAATGCACACAAGCCCACCCAGGGAATCAGCACCAGAAGGGCCCACTTTGCTTGTGGGCAGCGGGGAAAGTGACTGAAAGCCGGCAGAGAGCAGAGCAAGCGCCATTGTTCCCTCTTGGACCCCTCCCCCACAGACAACATCACAACAAAGCTACGTGGGTTGCCCCACCCTGGTGGGCACCTAAGGCTCCGCCCCTTACTACAATAACAGGTGGCCAGAGAAAAAAAGGCCCAAATGAAAGAACTGATCAAGGCCCCAGAAAAAATACAACTAAGCGACAAGGAGATAACCAACCTATCAGACGCACAGTTCAAAACACTGGTAATCAGGACGCTCACAGATTTGGTTGAATATGGTCACAAATTACATGAAAAAATGAAGGCTATGCTAAGTGAAATAAAGGAAATGTACAGGGAACCAATAGTGATGGGAAGGAAATTGGGACTCGAATCAATGGTTTGGAGCAGAAGAAAGAAATAAACATTCAACCAGAACAGAATGAAGAAACAAGAATTCAGAAAAATGAGGAGAGAGACTTCCGCCAAGATGGCGGCATAGGTGGACGCACTGCACCGCCGCTCACAACCAGAGAGTTTAAACAACGAACTCAATAGCAAAAAATAAACAACCAGAATGGACAGAATCGAACTGAAGGGAAGTCTGACACCCAGGAAGTTGGGGAGGACGTACATCCAGGCCGGTAAGCGGGGCAGAACCGAGTGGAGGAGCGGAGTGAGAGGCAGTTTGCCCGGAGGAACTCACCCCGGGCGCACCTAAACAAAACACTTCCCCGAGCAACGGGTGAACCTCGCAGACCGGCGGCGTAACTGGAGAGGCCAGTGGGAACGAGCAGGGCCGAGACTGGCAGAAAAGGCAGTGGGGAACTGGGGAGCAGAGGGTGATAGGGTGCGGCGGTGAACGGCAGACGCCATTGCTCCCTCCCAGGCCCCACCCCCAGAGGAAGCGTCACAAAAAAGAGACCCAGGTTGCCAGGCACCGACAAACACCTAAGACTCCGACAGGTGCACCAAGATAAAAAAGAATGAAAATGGCCAAAACGAAAGATCAGAACAAATTACAACTAACGGATGAAGAGATAGCCAAATTAACAGATGCCCAGTTTAAAACACTGGTAATCATGATGCTCACAAAACTGGAAGAAATAGTTGAACAAATGAACAAAACGATAAAGATAATGGAGGAAGATTTACAGGGAACCAATAGGGAAAAAAAGGAAGCTGGGACTCAAACCAATGAGGTGGACCAGAAGGAAGAAATAAGAATTCCAAAAAATGAGGAGGGACTCAGGAACCTCAGAGACATTTGTAAACGACCCAACATCTGGATCATAGGGCTGCCAGGAGGACAAGAAGAACACCAAGAAATTGAACGTATTTTTGAACAGATAATGAACGAGAACTTCCCAAATCTGGCAAAGGAAATAGATTCCCAGGACTTCCAGAAAGTTCAGAGAGTCCCAAAGAAGTTGGACTCAAGGAGGAACACGTCAAGGCACATCATAATTATATTACCAAGACTAAAGATAAGGAGAGAATCTTAAAAGCAGCAAGAGAAAAGAAGACAGTTACCTATGAAGGAGTTCCCCTTAGACCATCAGCTGATTTCTCGAAAGAAACCTTGCAGGCAAGAAGGGGCTGGAAAGAAATATTCCAAGTCATGAAAGGCAAGGACCTACATCAAAGATGACTATCCAGCAAAACTTTCATTTAGAACGGAAGGGCAGATAAAGTGCTTCCTAGATAAGGTCAGGTTAAAGGAATTCATCATCACCAAGCCCTTATTACATGAAATGTTAAAGGAAACTGTAAGAAAAAGAAGATCAAACATGGCAACAAATTCACAACTATCAAAACCTGAATCTAAAAAACAAACTGAGCAAACAAGCAGAACAGGAACAGAATCACAGAAATGGAGATCACTTGGAGGGTTATCAGTGGGGAGAAGAGGGAGGAGAATGGGAGAAATGGTACAGGGAATAAGAAGCATAAATGGTATGTACAAAGTAGACCAGGGGAGGTTAAGAATAACATGGGAAATGGAGAAGCCAAAGAACTTATATGTTCATTGACATGAACTAAGGAGAGGGGGAATGCTGGTGGGTGGGAGGTTCAGGGTGGAGGGGAATAAAGGGAAAAAAAATGGGACAACTGTAATAGCATAATCAATAAAATACACTTTAAAAATAATAAATTGACAAACAAGTGTTGGAGAGGATGTAGGGAAAGGGGAACCTCCATGCACTGCTGGTGGGAATGCAGACTGGTGCAGTCACTGTGGAAAACAGTATGGAGTTTCCTCAAAAAATTAAAAGTGGAACTGCCTTATGACTCAGTGATCCTACTTCTGGAAATATATCTGAAGAAACCCAAAACACAATTCAAAAGAATATATGTACCCCTATGTTCAAAGCAGCATTATTTACAACAGCCAAGACATGGAGCCACCCAAGTGCCCATCAATAGAGAAGTGGATAAAAAAAAAAATCAGTGGTGCGTATATACAATGGAATATTACTTGACCATAAAAAAGAATGAAATTTTACCATTTGCAACAGCGTAGGTGGACTTAGAGGGTACCATGCGAAGTGAAGTAAGTGATTTGACTTATATAAGGAGTGTAAAGAACAATATAAATGAACAAACAAAACAGAAATAGACCCATAGATTCCAAGGACAGAGTGGTGGTTGCCAGATGGGAGGGCAGTGGGAGCTGGGTGAAAAGGGAGGAGGAGTAGGAAGTGCAGGCTGGCAGTCACAGAGCAGCCACGGGGGCATAAAGCACAGCACAAGGGGCAGAGTCCATAGCATTGTGGTAGCTCTGGGTGGAGCCCAGTGGGTACTGGAAATGTCAGGAGGAACACTTTGTAAAGTGTATGATTGTCCAACCACTGTGGCTACACCTCAATCTAATACAAAAGAAAAGTGCATATAAACTGTAGTTATAGAAAGTTTTTAATTTGAAAAGGACAGGCTGAGAGATGAAGAGGATGTGAGAAAAGAGAGGCAGGCAGAGCAGCCCCTGCTGAACACAGGGTCCTGGCCAGCCCTGACCCTCTACTCTCCGATGGCATCTGCCTGGGGCTCTGGGCTCCTGCCTCCAGGGAGCCATCTTGTTCCCACCTCTGCCCCTTCGTTTCCTGCTTAAACCCCTCCAGCGGTGCCCATAAACACACTTACAGACCCCTCTGAAGGTCTGCGGGACTGGCCCCCCCAGCCTCCTGTTCCTCACAGGCACCAAGCTCAGCCCCAGCTCCCTGAATGCCCTTCCCCCATACCCTCACTCCCAAGCCCAGCTTCTTCTGGGCCTCCAGGTCCAGCTCCCATGTCCAACCCTGGCCCTGCGGCCAAAGCAGCCACCGCTGCACCTGCCCTGTCGCAGCATGGGTGTTCTTCCTGTCTGAAAGGACCGTGGGGGCCGCTTTCCCCTTCCCAGTTTGCCCCTGCACGGGGCCATGGGCTCCCTCAGAGGAGGGTGCAACTGTCCTGCCATCCGCATCTGCAAAGTGCCCAGCCTGCAAAGGGTTCTCCGTGCGCATCGCACTGAAGACACACTCAGTCTGGAACAGACCGTGCGTGCACACAGGCCCGCACACATCTGTGTTGCAGGACATCCTGGGTGCGGCCCTGAGGACAAGTGCAGAGGTCTGGGTCATGCAGGTTTCAGGGGCCTCGGGGTCTGTGTGCTTCTGGCATTGGGAGTGGTGGTGACGTGGGCACCCGTGTGGCAGCATCTCTGAGTGTGACCTCACAGGCCCAGCCTCTGCAACTGTGTGCGTGTGCACTCGATTCCACTGTGTGGTTGCACTACGTCCACTGCTGTCCCCACAATGGCACAGGCTCCTGTGTAAATGTGTGCCTGTGAGCACCTGTGCTGGTGTCTGTGTCTCCTGTGTGCCCTCTCTAGGTGTGTCACTGCTGCTTCCCATCTCTAGGGGTTCACCGCCCTTTTGTGCCTGTGCGTATCCCTGGTGCCTTGTGTGGGCCTCTGCAGGCTCCCACACGTGCGTGACTGCAGGCGTGGTCACTTTACATAGTTTTGTGCTGGCGTTAACCAGCTCTCAGGTGGAGGGTGCTAAGTTACAGCATTTGCCAATTTCCATGGTGTAAATACCCTGGTCACACAAGCTCCAGTGCGATGTCACCAAACATGGAATTGGGAAGATATTGTATAGCACATAACCAGATGGATGGATAGAAAGATAGATAGATAGATAGATAAAAAGAAAGATAGATGATAGATGGATAGATAGATAGATGATAGATACAAAGATAGATAGATACAGTAGGTCCTTGAATAACACCATTTCTTTAAACATCATTTCATCAAAATGTTGAACTTCCGCCAAGATGGCGGCGTAGGTGGACGCACTGCACCGCCGCTCACAACCAGAGAGTTTAAACAACGAACTCAATAGCAAAAAATAAACAACCAGAATGGACAGAATCGAACTGAAGGGAAGTCCGCAACCCAGGAAGTTGGGGAGGACGTACATCCAGGCCGGTAAGTGGGGCAGAACCGAGTGGAGGAGCGGAGTGAGAGGCAGTTTGCCCGGAGGAACTCACCCCGGGAGCACCTAAACAAAACACTTCCCCGAGCAACGGGTGAACCTCGCAGGCCGGCGGCGTAACTGGAGAGACCAGTGGGAACGAGCAGGGCCGAGACTGGCAGAAAAGGCAGTGGGGAACTGGGGAGCAGAGGGTGATAGGGTGCGGCGGTGAACGGCAGACGCCATTGCTCCCTCCCAGGCCCCACCCCCAGAGGAAGCGTCACAAAAAAGAGACCCAGGTTGCCAGGCACCGACAAACACCTAAGACTCCGACAGGTGCACCAAGATAAAAAAGAATGAAAATGGCCAAAACGAAAGATCAGAACAAATTACAACTAACGGATGAAGAGATAGCCAAATTAACAGATGCCCAGTTTAAAACACTGGTAATCATGATGCTCACAAAACTGGAAGAAATAGTTGAACAAATGAACAAAACGATAAAGATAATGGAGGAAGATTTACAGGGAACCAATAGGGGAAAAAAGGAAGCTGGGACTCAAACCAATGGGGTGGACCAGAAGGAAGAAATAAGAATTCCAAAAAATGAGGAGGGACTCAGGAACCTCAGAGACATTTGTAAACGACCCAACATCCGGATCATAGGGCTGCCAGAAGGACAAGAGGAACACCAAGAAATTGAATGTATTTTTGAACAGATAATGAACAAGAACTTCCCAAATCTGGCAAAGGAAATAGGCTTCCTGGAAATCCAAGAAGCTCAGAGAACACCAAAGAAGCGGGACCCAAAGAGGAACACACCAAGGCACATCATAATAACATTACCCAAGGTCAAGAATAAGGAAAGAATCTTACAAGCAGCAAGAGAAAAGGAAACAGTTACCTACAAAGGAATTCCCATAAGACTGTCAGCGGATTTCTCAAAGGAGACCTTCCAAGCAAGAAGGGGCTGGAGAGAAATATTTCAAATCATGAAAAGCAAGGACCTACAACCAAGAATAATCTATCCAGCAAAACTGTCATTTAGAATGGAAGGGCAGATAAAGTGCCTCTCAGATAAGGTCAAGTTCAAGGAGTACATCATCACGCAGCCTTTACTATATGAAATGTTAAGGGGTTTTATATAAGGACTCATGAGAGAAGGCACCGAGGCCAGATCAGCTACCGGGGAACTCAGATCAGCCACAGCCAAGACGCTTGTGAGGTAAGCAAGCGAAATACAACCAGAGAAACAAATTATAACCAGAGACATTGAAATTTAGAACAATCTGGCAGTAACCAGAGGGGAGGGGGAAGGGGATAATGGGGACAAGGGTATTCAGGAACTGCTATAAAGGACACATGGACAAAACCAAGGGGGAGGGTGGAAGCAAGGGAGGGAGGTGGGTTTGCCTGGGGTTGGGGGTTGGGGGTAAATGCAGACAACTGTAAGTGAACAATAAAATATTTTTTTAAAAAAATGTTGATGAGATGCTGTAGGAAATCAACTCTGTTTATGTCAGTAAGCTTATGGTGAATCCATCATACATCGATTTGCTTAAAGCAGAACCTACCACTGGTGTTAACTGAGGCCTTACTGCGTAGATATATTTCATGTCAATAGAGAATAGTATATAATACTATATAATAGTATATAATACTATAGTATAGAATAGTACATAATACTATAGAATAGTATATAATACTATAGAATAGTATAGAATAGTATATAATGCCTTTTTAATACTATTTCCACCGAAAAGGTTCAGTAGATATAACCTGAAGAGCATGAATCAGAGACAAATGTAGCAAAATAATTAGAAAGTGAACAATTTCCATTTTACAGTGATCCCTCACCTATCACAGGAGTTACGTTCCAGAGCCCCCTGCGATAGGTGAAAATCTGCGAAGTAGCGGTGTTATACTTATTTTATTATTTATATACATTTTAAGGCTTTATAAACCCTGCCCACACTCCTATAAACCTTTCCCACTCTCTTATTAACCTTCCCCACACTCTTATAAACACTTCATATGCTCTTAAACACTTTCTACACTCTTAAACCTATGTAATTTTAACAACATATAAAATTCTATATGGGTACTCACCAGTGAAGTATACTACAGCTTGGATGATGAAGATCGTGAATTATGTAGCTGTGCAGTACTGATGGCAATGAAGGTGATGACAATGAGATGAATGTACTGCACAGATAAGAAGAGCATCACAGCTCTTCTGAAGGCACCACTTCATCAGGCGCTTCATCAGGTGGTGCAGCATCTTCACCCTGGGCTGTAACTTCTATTTCTGCTAAAAGTGTAGGTGTAACTGATCTCTTCATCTGAGTGATGAACATAGTTATGGGGAGTTGCTGGCGCTGCTTTTTCTTCTGAGCGAGAAGGTTTTTATAAACTGACATGCCACTCTCGATTGTATTTATGAAGTGCAATGAATGAAGCATCTGGGGTCCCATTCTTCAGCCACTCACTGAAGTTCTTTGGCCATTCTGATCATGGTTGCAAGACAATCGAGTGTTAGGCCAACCTCCTCCTCTTCTCCAACCCATTGTTCATCTTGTTCCTCATCCTCTTCTTTGCTTGCTGACTTCGTCATCCCTGTCAGGTCTTCATCCATCAACGGTTGTGAGTGGACATCCGCAAGGGCAGCTTCTCCATGCAGAAAAACACTCTTGAGTCCAAAGCGTCTCTGAAATTTGTCAAACCAGCCCTTGCTGGCACTAAATGGAGTTGGACTGGTGGGAGAAGCACTTGACGGTCCTGCTTCTGTGTCATCATCCTCATCTTCATCCTCATCACTATCGTGAATGTCCGTGCTTTCCGAAAAACTATCATAAGTTTCTTGGCCTTCATCCAGATGGTGTTGGTATCCAGCAAGATATTCTTCTTCCTGCAGTCATTTATCCACAGGGTCAATGCAGACTCCATTCTCACAATGGCCTTATTGCGGGAAGTGACCACCCTCTTTGCAATCTTGTTAAAAGTCATTGTTGCTGTAGACCTAATATTCTTCTCGTCTTTCTTTATGTAGCGAACAGTAGATTCATTGATCCCATAATGGAGGCCTACAGCTGCATAGCTTTGCCTTCCTTTAACATGTCGAGAAGTTCCACCTTTTCTTTCATGGTAAGCATATTCCTCCGGCACTTGGGTTCACTGCCAGAAGCCTTAGAAGGAGCAGAACATTTGGGTGGCATCGTAGGGCTTGAAACAAATTCAAACTTTTACAAGAATTTCACAAAACACAACACCGCAGAGCAACACTACGCGCAGCGATCAGACGTGGATGTGAAGTGGCCAAGGAGAAATACTGAACATATGAGCACAGTGCGGGGGAGCAAACAGACCGATACTACGGTCACTGAGCCAATCAGCACCCAGGATACAGAACACAGTGCTGTGGTTGGTCACCTTCCATTCCATCAGCCAATAGTGTGCCGTGTACAATCTCACGTTGGCAAACTTGCACAAGCAGTAGTGGCATACTCCATTTCCATTGTGTATAGTACAGTATTCATCCACTGATGAAATACATACAGTATTTTATTTCAATTTAATATTATTTTAATATGTTTGAATTAACTTTTTATATTTTTTATATTGTTTTAAATTGTTAGGCAAAAATAATTAAAATCATAAATATTATATAAATACCTATATACTGCAAAATCCCACAATATAGCGAAAACTCCGTGATACAGAATTAGGTATATATTTTTTTAAAAACCCACGATACAGTGAAGCTGCAATAAGTGAATCACGATATAGTGAGGGACGACTGTACTCGGTTGTGGTAAAACATGCATGATGTAACACTTACCACTTTAACCACGTTTAAGAGTGTAGTTTAGTGGCAGTAAGCATCCGGTGATGGATTTAAGTGGTTATCACACTTAACATAATTTATTTAACTGTCAATTTGTATAGTTCAATTTTTATGACCAAGTCCCTGAACGTTTCTCCACAGGCGCTGGGAGCCGGGATGGCTGGCCATGCCCGTCTGTGTGCCCTCTCGGGCTCCCTCCTGCCTTGGAGTGCAGGTGTGCTCTCCCACTTACCACCGTGCCTACGCCGGGTGTGCCTGGGCACCCACCGTGTCTGCGTGTGAAGGGTCCCAGGTGTGCCCTGCGTGTGCCCGCTGTCTCTGTGGGGAGACTGCTCTGTCTGCACACCACTGTGTTTCCCTGGGCCCAGAGGTGTCCACCTACCTGTGTGCTGGGCCCGTGTGCATGAAGCCACGTACCTGCGCACCTCCCCGCCCCAGTGACAACCTGCTGAAGCCCAGTCTGGGCACTGCGTCCTGACCCCACATTCAGTGACACTGGCCGGGCAGATGAAATCAGCTGCCACAGGAGTGTTTATACCTCGGGAATCAGCAGATGCTGCATGTCAGGGTTTCCCTTTTTTCATTCCTTCTTCTTTCTTTTGTTTCTGTCAGAGAGGTGGTTATTAACAACCTGCTGGCACACATGGGGACCCAGGTGTCTCCGTACCCAAGGCAACCGCGTGTGTACCCATGCAGCGGTGCTGGGCCAGGAGTGTGTCTGAGCAAGCATGTCTCCACGGACACACGTGACCTTCGTGTCCCCATAAGTCTCTGCCTGTGTGCCCATGGGAGGCCCAGGGCTCCGTTCCTCTTTGGCAGTTGGTTCTACAGGAAGCTGCTGGGGTGGGGGCGAGGGGGCGAGGCTCTCTCATCCCCCACCCACCCCCGCAGGACACCTGCACAGGGACGAGTGGCAGAGGGTGTGCCTTTCTTCCAGGACCCCAGGCACAGGCTGCGCTCGGCCCCTGCGGGCCCCAGCTGGGCACAGAGGCACCAGGCCAGCGCTAAGGAGAAGGAAGTGGAGGCCGCCCTGCAGTCCCCCTGGGCTCTGGCCCACTGCTGTGCCCCCTGGACAGGCTGGAAGCCTTGACTGTGGGTGGTGGGGGCTGCAGCAGCTGGTAACCAGGCTGTGCACCTGCAGCAGCAAGGACAAGTCCCCGTGTGGTGAGTGACCATCTTGGGGGTTGGGAGATTGAGGGAGAGATGGACCAACACAGACAGATTAGCAGTGAGGCCCAGGGAGCCTGAGGGGCCCTCCAGTTTCTCTCCACCCTTGGGCAGCCTGCTTCCAAGTGAGTGGCTGAGGAGGTTTGACCCGCTTGTCTGTCCTGCAGAAGTCTGCTCTGCAGCAGACCACAGGGTGAGGTGGGAGGATGGATCTCCTGGTTGCTGGTGTGTGGGGACCAGGACAGTGGACGAAGGGTGGGAGGTAGGGGTCGCAGGCTCCCTGCGGTGGAGTTGCCAGATATGCTTTACTTCTTAAACTGGAGATTTGGGGGCCTCCCGTGGACCTCCCTGAAATAGAATCTGAAGTTTGGGGCTGGGGAGTCTGACTTTCAAAACAAGCACTTCTGCTTAAGGCTGACGTCTGAGAGCCAGCCCTGAGAAGGGTTTCGTCCCACTCTGCCGAGCTCTTCCAAGGAGAAGGACCCTCCACCGGGCAGCCCTCCAGGTTGCCCCCCAGGAGATGCCCCTGGCTCCCACCATGGCCCAGCTCAGGGAGCTTCACACTCCCGCTGCCTGGGACAGAGCACAGTAGGGAGGAAGGCTGTGGTTTTGTGCAGGGCACACCCAAGCCTCTGCTTCCTTCCAGCCCCCAAAGCCAACAAGCAGGTTTCAGGCCCTCTGGGGTCTGGGCAGGTGGCCCAGAAATGGCCAGGGCTGGGTGGGTTTGGAGTGGTTGGGTGAGGCCAGGGAGGATGGAACTGGTGAGTGAGGCTGGGGCCGGTAAGGAAAAGCTTCCAGTGGTGCACTCAGGAGGCTGGCTCCTGGAGTCCCAGAGGCACAAGGAGGTCCCCCCCTGCAGGTGCGAACGGGCCTTCACATATGCAGAGGGACACAGAAGTGATCTCCTATAGGTCCTCCACAGAAAGGGCTTGACAACCAAGCAAGATCAGGGGAGGGCTGCCTGCCTTTGAGCTCCCTGGCCGTGGCCATGAACCCCTCTGGGAGCACTTCTGGACAGAGGCAGGCTTTCCACTGGACCTTGAGTCATCTGTGGGATGTCAAGGGCAGACCGGTCCACATGGCTTGGCGGGACCATCCTCCACTCACAGCCAGCTCCCCAGCCCTGACGCTATCCGGATGGTTACCGGCACTCAGCACTGTGGTTACAAAGGGCGGGACAGGTCCGTCAGCCAGATGCAGGTTCTAATCCCAGCTCCCCTGCCTCTGCACTGCCATGGGCAAGTGACTTCACCACGCCGGCCTTCCCTTCTCTCCTCCATTAAGGGGCTGTCCCAGACCTCACTAGTAAGATCGGGGCACAGGGTCCAGCACACAGTAACTCAAAAAACACGATCAGGCTTGCCTGTCCCCTCCCACTCTGTCCCAGTCCCAAAGCCTTGCTTCCCTGAGCAGTTCCTGCGCAGGTACCCAGTACGAAGCCTTAGAAACTTTCTGGGCCACGCTGAAAAAGCGAACCTAACGGTGGGTCTCAAGCTCCATCGAGTATGCTGGGCGGGCTCTTGAAAGAGGACTAAACAGAGACGACAGCCACACCCTTGGGCCTCTCCCTGGTCTGTCTGCCAGTCACTTGAGGACTGTATTCATGTCGGCAAACTGCTTGTGAGAAAAAGCCCTGCATAGTGTCTGCCTTGCCTCGCTAGGCTTCCCTGCCTCCCAGGGTCCTGACCCCGCAGCCCCTGCCTGCCCATGCCTTCCGACTGTGGCAGGGGCGGGGAGCGAGGGGGTTCCAATTTTGTCCAGCTTTTTTTTTTTTTAAGATTTTATTTATTATTTTTAGAGAGAGGAGAAGGGAGGGAGACAGAGAGGGAGAGAAACAACAATGTGTGGTTGCCTCTCACGTGGCCCTCACTGGGGACCTGGCCTGCAACCCAGGCATGTGCCCCGACTGGGAATCGAACTGGGACCCTCTGGCTCTCAGCCCACGCTCAATCCACTGAGCTACACCAGCTGGGCTTGGCCAGCTTTTTAAGCTGTACACAGGTGCTGGAGACGGTGCTAGGTGTTGGTTAGAGTGTGTTTTTATGTCTTTCTACAACAAGCTCACCTGCCATTGTTAGAAATAGGTATCCCTGTTCTATTTTTAAAGTAAGATTTTTCACAAGTCTCCATTGCTAACTGTGCTCACAACTTGCTGTGTTCCCCTGGTGCTGGGCTCCTGAGTCCCCGCCTTTATGCCATCAGCGTGATGGTGGTCCCTCCTGGCTTCTCACTGCCCTGGGTGTCCCTGAAGTTCTGTGTCTGCTCTCCACCCAGGGGCCAGGGGATCCAAGAGGCATTTGTAGCCTGTCCAGGTAAGGGTGTGAGGTGGGAGATGAGGAATTCGAGCGCAGAGCACAGCGGAGGAGGTGATGTTTTCATCTCCGTGAGCTGTTCTCTGGATTTCTGTGCATGTGTCCGGCTGGTTGTGTATAATTGTGTGTCTGCCATGGTCCACAGGTGTCGGTGTAGAGAGTGTGGGAGTTCTTACATCTCTTTTGGGCCACCTACATACGACGGCTGCAGTTATGAGGAAGGTGCAGAGGGGTCACCAGGGCCAGTGGGAAGAGCAGGAAGTGACTGAGGTCAGATCTCTGAGAACAGAGAGTTTAAAGGTGGTGCAGAAAAAGGAAGCCAGCCCAGTGGGGGAGGGCAAAGAGGCCGAGCGCACAGGAAAGGAGGAGCCTGCTGCATCAAGGGCGGAACCAACGTCAAGGAGGGCACTGTTGGAGATGCCCGGGAGAGGCGGGGCGGGCCGCGTCTGTGGGGTTGAGCCCCAGAGGGAGCTGGAAGGGGCACCGCGAGGGCCAACAGGCATGCGTGGATTGCCCTTTGAGGATGCAGGGAGGAGACTGAGAAGTCGCCAGCCAGCCTGGAATTTTTCACACAGCAAGGAAAATGCAAGTGGAGAAGCTGTGACCCCAGGGGGCAGCACTGGGACCCACATGAGACCCGGGCAGTGGCCAGGCTCCCGAATCTCAGAGACACACGGAGGTCCCACCCAGCAGGTGCGAACAGGCCCTCAGATACACAGAGGGCCGCAGAAGTTTGGAGAACCACCTAAATGATGGTACTCAGCATCATTGGTACTAAAAAAGACTCTTCCTTTTTATCTTGTCATTTGCAACACCGTGGATGGCCTTTGAGAGTGTTACGCTAAATAAAGCCAGACAAACAAATATGCACTATATGATCTTCCCTGTCTGTGGGATCTAAATTTTTTTAAAAACCTCACAGAAAAAGAGAAGAGATGTGTGATTTCTAGGGGTGGGGAAATGAGTAAAGGTTGTCAAAAGGTACAAACTTCCAGTTATAAGGTGAATAAGTCCCGGGGCCGTCAGCACCTCGTGTGACTAGAGTTCAAGGACACTGTGTATTGGAAAGTTGCTAAGAGAGCGAACCTTGAGTTCTCATCACAGCCGCAGACGAGACGAGGGTGGGTGTCAACTGAACTTCCCGAGGTCGTCTCGCTGTCCTTCTCACCTCCTGCAGCTCTGTGGGCCCAGTTCCACCAAGAGCATGGGTGGGGGCGGGCACTCAGAGGCTTGCACACACAGGCCGGCACTCAGGACTTGCTCTTGGACACTCAGACGCGACAGCACACACTCCGCACTCGGACACAAAAAACCACATCCAACACAGGAACAGCGGCACACCCAGACACTCAGACTCACACACGCACAGCAGGCTTGTCTCCTGAGGACCCCGAGTCACCCCTCCTCACACTGCTCTTCCCTGCCTCCTGGAATGTCGTGTCCTGCCAAAGTAAGAGGCCTGTGGGCTGGGGGTGCAGCCCCCCTGCCCGGCCCCGGGCTCCCACCCCTGCTGCAGCTGGCAGCCCTTTGCGCAGGCCCCGCCCCTCAGCACAAGGCTGGCAGCGATTCCCGGCCTGCGCCGGAGAGCACTCACACTCTGGCAAGCCTGCCCCATGGCTAACTCAGTGCTCAACCACTCCTGGCCGGCCCTCTCCAAGCTGTGGCTGAAGCGGTGGGCCTTCAAGAGAGGTAAGAGGGCAGGCAGCGAGCAGTGGGCACAGGCCACGGGCAGAGTTCCCTGGACAGCTTGCCCGCCATCCCACCTTGAGCCTCTCCTTGGCCTGGGGCACAGACTGCCTGAGCCAGCCCCCAAGTCCACGTCCCTGTGGGCCCCAAGGAGCTCCACAGACTTGTGGGTCCTTCTTGTCCAGGAGGAGACATCTCCCCAGGCTCAGCTGTAGCTAGTCTCAGGAGGTAAATTTGCAGAAGGGGAGAGTTCCTCTGGACTCCCTCAGGGCACCTGCTAGCTCCCTGGGGCCCTTGATGCTGTTGCCCGGATGACTGCAGCATGGAGGCTCAGCAAAAGGGAGGAGGGTTGAGACCCCAGAGGTCTGAGGGCACCTCCCTCAAACACACACTCGCTCGTTGGACAGTGGCCCCTGAGGGCAGCGGGTCTCAGTTTCCCTCTGGAGGGCCAGACAGTCCCTTTTACTATATCCCCCGGTCAGGGTGAATTGCTTTGGCAAAAAAAGATGCTTCTTAAATAAGCAGATAGTGTCCAGGGCCATGGCATGTGATGCACAGTGGGGCCGCCGCCCGCTGTGCCCCTGCCTTTCCACGGGCACCTCTGCGGCAGGCCAGTCCCTCTGCTCTGTCTCCGTAAGTCTCGGCAACCATCACTTGCAAGAGCTGAGTACATGTTCAAGGTGGCAGCGAATGTCTACTCGGGGTGGGGGGGTAATGGGAAGATTGGTTAGCTCCGTCCACAGACTCTCCCTGAGAGCTGGTGCACTGGTGCCTTGCTGGAGGAGACAGCACTATCAAGGGGACCTGAGGGTGCGGCTGAGGAGTTAAAAGAGCCTTGTGAAGTTCAACACAGAGAGGCTGAGAGACTTGTACAAGGTAACACAGCAAGGGCAAGCTAGAGGAGTCAGGTTTAAACCGATTCCATTCCAAGGACACCTTGGTGGTGGGTTCTGGTCAGTGAACAGAGCTGCTGGTATGGGCAGCTACAGGGCCTGGGGCGGGTTTCTAAATCCACCAGTGGATGGCAGTGCTGAGGGATTTAATGCACCTACTGCGGATCAGCAAGGTCCTCATGAAGGTCTACCCTCTTCTGGCTACCCAGCCCAGCCAGGCCCACTGCCCAGGGAGGTGGAGGCTGTGACCTATAGGCTGTCGGATGGGGCCGTGCGTGAGCTCAGTGACCCGCACACCGTTTCACAGCTGGTGCTGCAGGCACTGCTAGCGGAAGAGGCTGCGGGGACCTGAATCCAGGCTGACAGGCAGCTCCTTGGAAAGGATCTCAGGGGGAAAGCAGGAGCAGAGTGATTTCTCAACAGCCTCCCTCCAGTCTTTAGCCTTGGGGGGGCGGGTATAGGAAGAATGTCCTGTTTGTGTCCCTCTTAAGCTCTGTGACTGGCTGTCTGGGACAGATAGACTGGCCTGATGGGACTTCCAGGAAATGGTGGGGCTGGATTTAAGGAGGCAGATGAGATGGGGGCGGGGCTTTGGGATGACCAGGGAAGGTCCCTGGAGCTGGGCTGCGCTGCCCCTTCCCCTCAGTTGCTCTCATTACCCCTTCTGACCATGTTTTTTCATCCATTCCCCAAAACAAACTGAGTGCATACATGATGAGTGCATTCTGTGCCTCGACTTGGTTTCCTTCCCACCTGTCTTCCCCACCATAATTTTGACCCATTCCAGCTCCATCTCTCGACAGTTCATTCCTCAGAGTGCCATCTCCTGGATGGAACTCCTCACTGCCTCTGGGCCCTGCCATGTCTTCTGTCCCCCTAACCATCCATCTGTCCATCATTCATCCATCCATCTAGCCACCTATCTTCCAGCCAACCAGTCACTGTCCATCTGTCCATCTATCCATCCACCTAACTATGCATCCATCCACCCATCTGTTCATCAATCCACCCACCTAAACATCCATCTGCCTAACCATCCATCTACTCATTCGCCCATTCATATATCCAACCAACCCACCAGCTAACTATTCGCTCATCCAGCCGGCCAATCAGCTAGCCAACTATCCAACCATCTATTCATCCATCTAAATCTAACGATCCATTCATCTATCTAACCACTTACTCACCAGTCTACCCACTCCCCAGCTCACCACAGTACAACCTGTGGTTTATGAGTCATTTGCTTTGATTTGGAAATACCTGGGTTTGTGTCCCAGCTCTGCCTCTCATCCTGCCTCAGCCTGGTGTGACCTTGAGAAAATCAATGCCTCAGCCTGCCCTTCTGTAAAGTATGGACTCAGAAGGTTGTTGTGAGGATAAAAGAATGCAAGTATGTGATGCACTCAGCACCAGCCCAGCCACACAGTTGACCGACACACATGAGGGTTACTACTTGGGGCTTGGAGATGCGAAAGTGGATCAGATATAGAGCCTGCCCCTACAGACCTCCCGGTCTGGAGCAGGGGCCAACAACCCTTTCTGGTAAAGGGCCAGAGAGTAAATACGTTTGACTGTGAAGACCACGTGGTCTCTGATGCTACTACTGGAGGTCACCGTTGCAGCATGAAAGCTGCCAGAAAGCAGCTGTGGCTGTGCTGGTGACACGTGGAGCCACGTTCAGCTCTTGGGACCCCTGGTGTGGAAGGGCGCTAACCAACCAACCAGCCAGCCACACCACAGCAGGAGGCAGAGAGAGGGTGCAGAGCAGTTTAAAGTGCTCTGGCAAAGGCTGCCGCAGAGGCCCAGAGAGAGCCTTGGTGGTCAGGCGGGGGTGTGGGGGGCTGGCGGGGAGAGTGGTGAGAACAGCACAGAGGCATTTGGGAGAACATGAGTCGGGGACTCTGTATGTTGGGGTGTTCAATGAGAGGGCTCTCTCTGACACCCCTGAGGTTCAGTCTATGACTGAATGATGATGGTCTATGACTCTGTGATGTGACATCAGGATCAGAGTTGAGTCTGTCATCACGGTCCAGCTCAGCCTGTTCCTGGGTCAGAAACTTCCATCAAAAAACTAAATTCATCCCTGACCTTTCACCTTTACCCTTTGGATGCCAGACCTGCCAGGTTGTAGATGCGAGACAGGAAGTTTTGCCTCTGGCCTCTGCAGGCTGTGGAAGGTTCCCCGCCCCCTGCCCAGTGCAGCGGGTGGCCCAGGCAGCCCCCCACCAGAGGCAGCGCTTTCCTCCCATGCGCCCATCAGCCTCCAGACCCCACCTCCACTCCTGGTTTTTCTCCTTCCAGCCTGCTTGCTTCAGTCCCACATTTCCTTAAGTCACAGATGCTGCCTCGGCTTCAGGGTGGGGAGAGGGGTGCCGGCTTAGCGAGGGCAGCAGAACAGAGTCCCTCAGCCAGCCAGCCAGCCTGGAGGTACCTGGAGGGGGCGGTGAGGGTGGACACTGGCATCAGCACCCAGTGTGGCAGGCCCAGGGCAAAGGGAGCTGCAGCCCGGTGGGGGCATCCGCCCATCCTAACTCTGAGAGAGTCCGCCTAGTTGCTTGGTTACAGCTCCATAGAGCTATGATCCCACACCGCATAAGTCGCCCGCATTGTGTGTGCAATTCAGTGACTTCCATGTGTTCACAGTGTTGCACAGCCACCACAGTTTTAGAGTATTTCCATCACCCCCTGAAAAAAAGCTGTATTCATTAGTTATCACCCGTAATCCTCCAATTCCCTCCCCAGCCCCAGCCTTGGGCAACCAACCACTTACGTACTTTCTTGGACCTCTGTGTCTGGCTTCCCACTGAGCCTCGTGTAGTCAAGGTCCACACACATTGTAGGGAATGTCTGCTTCCCTCCCTTTTATGGCCGAGTGATAGGAGTCCATTGTGTGGGTGGACCATCTGTGCATCCATTCACCTGATGATGGGCATTTGGTGCTATTTCCACTTTTTGGCTATTAAAAATAATGCTCTTATAAACAGTCATGTGCAAGCCCTGGCTGGTGTGGCTCAGGTGGTTGGAGAATTGTCCCGAACACTCCAGGGTTCGATTCCCGGTTGGGGCTTGTACAAGAGGCAACAAATTAATGTTTCTCTCTCACATTGAAGTTTCCCTCCCTCCCTCTCTCCCTTCCCTTTAAAATCAGTGACATGTGCATGTGCTTGGATAAGAATAAAAATTTATTTATTTTTTTTTAAAGATTTTATTTATTTATTTTCAGAGAGAGGAGAAGGGAGGGAGAAAGAGAAAGAGCAATGTATGGTTGCCTCCCACATGATCCTCACCGGGGACCTGGCCCGCAACCCAGGCATGTGCCCCGACTGGGAATCGAACCAGGACCCTCTGGTTCCCAGCCCACGATCAATCCACTGAGCTACACCAGCCGGGCATAAAAATTTATTTTTAAAAAGAGTCACGTACGAGGGTTGGGATAGACGTTTTTATTTCTCCTGGGTAGAGAACTAGGAGTGAAATGGGAATGGTTGGATCACATGCTAACACATCCTTAACTTTTACAGGAACTGCCAAAATGTTTCCAATCTCCTTG
The DNA here is from genome assembly GCA_004026765.1 of Micronycteris hirsuta. Classification (NCBI taxonomy): domain Eukaryota; kingdom Metazoa; phylum Chordata; class Mammalia; order Chiroptera; family Phyllostomidae; genus Micronycteris; species Micronycteris hirsuta. The sequence continues at coordinate 41,089 of PVJI01013731.1, forward strand.
TTTTTCTGTAGTGGGGCTGTTGCACGTGCACGCACGTGTGTGTGTGTGTATGTGTGTGTTGTAACCCCCTTTCGTTCATTCATTTATCAAATGTGTTCATTTCTGCCTTGGCTATATCCTGCTGTTTTTGCTACCTCCCAAAGGCCCCAGCAATTTTGTGCTCATAATCTTGTATTCTTTCTCTTAAAGGAGGCCACCCCAAATTGTACGAGCTTCAGCCCCCTGAACGTGGGGCAATGTGTGTAGGCGTGCAACTGGAAGGAAAGGGCACGGGAGTGTGCACAGACAGGCCCGAGCTGCCTGGCCCTCCGCCCCGCACAGTGGCCCCGGCCGGCAGCAATGGTGACGGGCAGAGTGGCCACACCACAGATCACCCAACCCAGACCCTTTGAGAATGAAAGGGGGCACTGTTAATAATCACCTTGGCTCAGTAGCATTACCTCAGACTGTCCCCAGAAAACCAGGTCATCCGGCCATGGTTCCCATAGGGGACACAAGCTATGGGGGAAATGGGGACCTAACTTGGCACTTTCTGAAAGCACCCCCCCTTCCACCCAGTCGACACTCTCGGCCCCACCTGGGGCAGCTGCAGCTCGGACTGCGGAGGTGCTGGGCATCCCTCCAGGTGCACCCCACCAGTCTGCTCTCCTCCACCTCGACCACCTCCTCAAGCCTCCTGTCCAGGCACTCTCCCCCACCTCCCTGGTTTGAGCAGGGCCCAGGATGTCTCGGGGGGGCGGGGATAAAGGAGTGAAGGGAGTCCAGATGTCAAGGCAATGAAATAAAATACACACGAGAGAGGCACCGTAGATGGAGGGAGACGGGGAGCTTCTGGAGGGCACGGGGTGAGGCCCTCATGCAGGCAGCATCGAGCAGACATGGAGTTCTCAGGTGGCGAGTCCTGCAGGAGAAGGGACAGGCACAGGAGGAAGACCCTGGTGGCTGTCAGAGGCTAAGCAGGGTATTCAACCTTCTGCTGGCAGGCGGTGGGGAGCCTCTGTAGGTGCCCCAACAGGCAGGGGTAAGGTGCTGTAGCTGCAGAGTAGGGAGCAGAGGGAGAAAGAGGGGGACACACACTCCCCACAGAAGTAGGGGCTCAGTCCGGAACTTGAGATCGAGCCAGAGCATCCTCCTGACCCGGAGAGCAAGAAAGGTGGCCCAGCTGGCCAAGCACCTCAGTATTATGCCTGATACACCCTGGGCCCCTGCATCCTCACCAAAGCCCCGAAAGGTGGGCATTGTCACACCTACTTTCCAGATGAGGGAACTAAGGCTCTAAGAAGTGCCTTCCGCAAAGGTGTGAACCGCTAGTGGCAGAACCAGGAAGGGACACGGTCTGGTTGGCCCCCAAAGCCTTGTTTTCTCCTTTCCACCATGCCAACCAGAAGTCCCTAGAGCTCAAAGGTTCAGGAGGACACAAGAGGCAGCCTGAAGTCCCTCCAGATGTGGGCGGCGCACTCCATTTGGCCTTAGGGACCCAGTCCATCCAAACGAGGGTGTGTGGCTGGGGCAGGCATGACACCTTGACTTCACTTCGTGGACCCACCAGGATCCGCGGGGACAGCCGCGAGGAGTGCTAAGCTGGGAAGGGTTCCAAGGGCACGGATGGTTCAGCAGGAAAGGCCCTCGTGACTGCATAGAGTGTTGGCCACAGGCTCAGGACAGGAAATAACAGCATGGATGTTGGCTTAGGATCCCTGAGACCACCCGTCCTCGCCACCCCATTTTATAGATGCGGAAACCAGGGCCCGTGGAGAGCCAAGGCAGGTGCAGAATGGAGGGCTCCTCGGGTCTCCCAGACCAGCCCTGGCACCTTGTCCCTCCTTTCTCCACAGGCTCTGAGTCCAAGCCGTGTGTCCAGCCCTTTGACCCTGGGCCTGCAGCCTTGGCCACCAAGAGCAGCAGTGGGTCCTGGAGGCCTGGGCACCTGGACTTCTTCTCCGCCATGGGAGACGCACAGGCAGGTGTCTGACCAGCGCGACAGGCAGGAGCGACGGCACCCGTACCAGCAAGTGCCCCTCGTTTAGCACCTGCATGTTACCAGGCACTGGGTGCACATTATCTCAGGGGACCTCATCAAAACTGGGCAATTAGTTACTATCCCATGTTCAAGATGGGAAAACTGGAATCATTGCTAGGATGAGAATGGGGAGGGAGGGGTGGGATGGAGGAGGGGTAGACAGAGGAATGGATGCATGGATGGACAGATGAAAGAAAGGAAACTTGAAGAATGGGTGGATGGATGGGTGGAAGGGTGGCTGGATGGGTGAGTGGGCATGCAGGCAGACGGATGAGTGGGGAAGGAAAACCTCCCATGAGGGCACAGCCCCACGGAGCGGTCTCAAGCCAGCCTGAGGTGGCCAAGCTGTTACCCCCCACGTCAACCCACTGTGCCCTGTGGGCGTTCCAGGAAAGGGTGTGACTTCCCAGAAAGGGGCCCACAGCTGGCAGCATCTGCTGACAACCCACCAACCTCTGGGGCAGCACATCGTCCCTGAAGTGGGGTCGGGGTGTCATTTTGCACTGCCCGCCCCTCTGAGTGAGGGCATTCTGCATGGCCAGCTCTGTCATTTTACAGAAGTGGACACTGGAGCCCAGGCAGGGAGTGGGTAGGCCCGAGTGTCAGGGGGATCCAGGTTAAACAAAGGTAGGACCAAGATGCAAATGGAGCTGCATCAGCCCAGGGTGCTGGGCCTCTTGAGGAGCGTGGGCTGCAGGCAGTCAGGCCAATGAGACGGGGATGGAGAAATGTGTGCCGGGGAGCAGTGAGCGCTCAGAGTGTGCAGCGAGGCTCTACCCCGGACTCCTCCAAGTGAACCCCTCCACCTGCGTCCCAGCCATCGTCCACTTGATCACCAGAGCTGGAGGCAAGGGAAGTCACTGTCCTTGTCCCTTCCTTCCCCATCTGTCCCCGAACACATGAATGCTGCACCTGCACAGCCTCCAGGTCTGTCCGCATCTCTCCCCCTCCTCCACAGCGCCGGCAACTGGCCACCCTAACCACTCCCCCAGGTGATCGGCACAGGTGTCCCCAGTGTACCACCTGGTCTCTGTCTCAGCCGGGCCAAACCCATCCTGCATCATCTTTCCAAAGGCAAATTGCAGCCCCATAGCCTCCCTGCCACCACTGCTTCAAGTTTAAAGATTGAGTCCTTACTTGGCTACCAGGCCTGCTGATCCAGCCCCTCCCCACCCCGCACCCCAACCTCCAGCCACCAGGAGCCCTTCTCCTGCCAGTTGTTGGAAGATGCTGTGAGTTCTCAAGCCTGTGGGCTCTGAACGCCCTGTTCTTCTGTTGCCTGAAGTGCCCTCACCAACAGCCTCTGCCTGGCCAGTTCCTACCCATTCATTGTCCAGGGCTTCACTCCCAGTCACTTCCTCTAGGAAACTGACCTTGATTGATTGATTGATCTTTACCATTTAGTAGGACTCTTTAAATTCTATGAACTGGGAAGATGTAGATCATTTTAAAATGTATGAAGTTTGAGCAAGAGGGCCAGTTAAAGAAATAATTTGCATGTCATATGGAGATTACTTTATGTGGTTGGAATGAGGGGGTTTTTTGGTTTAGTTTTGGCTATGAAAGCTGTCTGTGGATTGTTTAACTTTTCCTAGTTAAGTTGTACTTAGTAGGTCTTCACGCATTGATAGCCTTGAGTTTTGTGCTTTTGTTTTATTCTTTCGTTTTTAGAGAAAGACAGAAGGAGAGAAACATCGATTTGTTGTTCTACCTGTCCACGCACTCACGGGTTGGTTCTCGTGTGCTCCCTGACTGAGGGGGGGGTCACCTCCACAACCTTGGCGCTTCCGGACAGCGCTGTATCCGACAGAGCTGAAAAAAGGCTTTTTCTAAGTAAAATTCCAATCCAGAGTTCCCGTTCTTTCAGGCAGGGTCCACTGGCCCCCTTCAATTCTCCCCAGCCTGCTTCCCAGTACACACCATCATAGTTGATTACAATTGCTGGATTTAGTCACTGGTCTTCCCCAGTTCGCTCCAGGCAGCACGGGGCTGACTGTGTGGTCTGTCTGATGCAGTCGTCAACTTGCCCAGAGGCAGGGCCCTGGCTCCTGAAATTTAAAAAAACTTGGAATATGAAAACTGCAACCATCCTAATATCTACTTCCATCGATGGAGCACGTGCGGTGTGCGGACCTCATCTCCTGCCGCCTGCAGAGCCATCTGACACAAAGGCAGCATTACTCCCATTTTAGAGATGAGAAAACTGAGGTTCATAGGAACTTGCCACTGGTGACGTTGAGCTAATAAAGCCATACCGGGACTGCAAATGTTGACTAAGGGCTTTCTACCAGGCCGCCATCTGAGAACCATCTGTCCTGGTATTTATTTGCTATTTTGTTTGAAACCAGTTCCCTTTCGGACATGCTGAGATGGAACAAGGGAAACAAATATGCATGAAGTAGCTTTGGTAGACTACTTTTCCCTAATAGAAAACCGGATAAACAACTGTTTACATTGTTAGAGAAGGTTTTATCCATGCACTATTTAAACCTGCATGCAGTAAGCCCATCTGCAAAGTGGGGATTCCTGGGACATCCGGCCTCTGGGCCTGAGCAGGAAGCCCATCCCTTCAAGGCTCCCCAGGGTCCAGGGAGCAGGGGCCTGGTTTGACTGCATCCTCCCTGGGGCGTCAGAGCCAGTTACAGGGTGTAGTCAAGTGCCTGAGAGGCTCCGGTTGGGCCAACTCCTACTTGGTCTCACCCAGGAAGTGATGGAGGAGAGGTGTAAGTCCCCTGCCTCTTCTTCTATCAGTGACCTGCTGCCAGGAGCTGGCAGCCTGTGCCCCCAACCCCTGCCACCCCCAGCTCTGGCCATGTTCCCACTTCTGCCTCCTGTGAGGGACACCAGATGCGGGAGAGGGAGGGGTCCTGGCCCAGGCCAAGAGGCTGTCCTAACCTGTTTATATGTATAGAAGGATGAAAACCAGAGACTGAAGGGAGCCTTCCAGGCAGTGGCAGAGGAGACAGGAGAACGCTAGAGGCTGTGCAGGCACCAGGGATGGGAGCGCAGGAGGGCCAGGCCGAGCTGGGCCAGCCGGGGTCTGAGGCAAGCCTGAGGCATGGGTGTTTTGCCGGAGACTAAAGAAAGGACCCCGGTGTGTCAAGGACAGAGCGCAGAAGTGGAGGCAGAGAAGGCGCAGCCAGGGAGGGGGTGGGGAACAGGTCAGCAGCGCAGAGGAAGGGAGGCTGCAGACGACAGCATGGCCGCAAACACAGTTACTGGGTGACCCAGCAGTTCCACTTCTGAGTATCCACCCCCAGGTACTGAGAGCAGGGACTGAGAGAGAAATCGGCACACCCACGTGCACAGCAGCACTATCCACAAAGGCCAAAAGGGGGAAACCACCCCAGTGTCTGTCAGCACGTGATGGTAAACACAATGTGCTTGTTTACATCTATACGAAAGGAATGGAATTCGGATGCATAGTGGAATACGGATAAGCCTTGAAAACATGTTAAGTGAAATAAGTCAGTCACAAAAGGACAAATATTGTGTGGCTCCACTTACAGGAGGTCCCTGGAGGAGTCACATCTGTAGAGACAGGACGGACGATGGGCTCCCAGGGGCGGGGCATGCAGAGACGGGAGTGAATGTCTGATTGGGCAGAGCTTCTGTTTGGGGAGGAGGGAGGTTCTGGAGATGGTGGGGAGGGGAGTGGGCACACACAATATGAATGTACTAATTCCACTAAAC
>PVJI01013732.1:0-47617 GCA_004026765.1 Micronycteris hirsuta
CTAATCCCTGATCTTCCTTTGGATCTGAGTTATTATTTCTGCAGAACCACAGCACTGCCATTCAAATGATTTTGGCCCTTTCTATTGGTTATTTTAAGCAAGTGATAAATTTCCCTCACATTACTAATGGAAGGGTATAGTGAGTGAGCTCCTGGCTGGGATAAGCCCACAGGCTCATGGTGGACCTGACAAGCGTGAATGTGCATGTGGGAGTTAAGATTTCCAAACAATAGATTTTTTTTTTAGGAGAAAAAAATACAATCTTGGTTTAGTGATGGGGGGAAGGTTTAGAGATGTTTTCCTTTGAAATGAAAAGCAGGGCCTGGTTACAAAGACAGGGTGGACATCCTCTTAGACCTTCATGGGGGCAGATGTCAAGTGACGTGTGGTGTGTGTGTGTGTGTGTGTGTGTGTGTGTGTGTACGTACAGTAGAAGAATTTGAGACATACCCTGTGACCTGTGTAACAAATAAAACTGGCCTGTCACTCATGTGCTCAAAAGTCTGACTTTGGTCCTCTATAAAAAATGTAGGAAAAATACCTTCTGGAGGCTAGTTTGTGTAAGGAGGGATGGTAGGGAAGGGGAGGTATTGTCAGGTAGGAAACGGGGACTAGGGAAGCAGCCGTCAGAAAGGAGGAGGGGAATCTAGTCTACAACACTGTGATAAGTTTACACAGTGACAGGTTATTGCTAGAATTAGTGGGGTGATCACATTGTAAGGTATAGAAATGTCAAATCACTACATTGTACACCTGAAACTAATATAACCAATATAAAATAGTATACCGACTACCCTTAACCATAAAACTGACAGACAGACAGACAAACTCCCACACATCCAGGGCTGTGCTCAGTGGTGTGGGGGACTCAGATTCAAAACAAGGTTTTGAGGCTTTGAGCATCAGGGAGACCCAGAGGGTGCAGCAAAGACCCGTGAAACATTATGAGAACAAGACTCTAAGCACTGAGCCCCAGGAAAATGGACACGGAAGCATTCGGAGAAAAGACACAGCTCCCGAGAAGGAAGAGGTGGCAACATCACGAGCATTTACTTATCAGCGAAATCAACTGGGCAGGAGAAAAAGTGAGCATTTTTCAAAATGACTTTTCCTCAGCGCAATTGCAAGCCACAGGATGCCACCCTTTGGTTGAAACTGGGATTGTGAATATTCTCCAAGAAGAGTGAGAAAGCAGAGGGGATTGGGGCAGCAATGGAGACTGTTAGAATATACACTGCTAAAGGTAGAATGTGCACCAGCCCGATATTGGTATTTTCCCTGGGAATACAGGAAAACAGCTCTGCTTGCCCGCGTCACCTAAGCAGATTTAAAGACCTGTTTTCCTGCACGCAGATACAGATGTGTACAAAGCAGCTGCGATGCACTTTTTTCTCCCACGGATCGAGGACAGAATGCTAATTATTAGGGAAGTTTCTGAAGAACATGGTAATTTGTTATCTTAGCAAATTCTTCGGGGTAAATTTATTTCCTTTATCTTCCTAGTCTTTCAACAACAACCTGCCTGATTACACAAAAGGGTTGAACTGAATAGTATTGATTGCAGATTGATTGGTTTTAGAATATTTCTTACAAGATTTGAAGATGGCTTTCGTTTTAAATATTGACATTCTGGCTACTCGAAAACCATGAGACAATTCTTGGCTGTGGTAGAAAATTCAAAATGTCACACCTTGAAGAGGGTTTTGTGTGCTTTCACACATGCACAGGTGTGTTACACACGAAGACCAAAATTCAGAATCTTCTTCTCATTGTTATAGAGCTCTCCACATTACTGATGCAGATCTTAGATAGTACCCCTGTAGGATACACATAAACACACTGGAAATCTAGTTACAAACAGACATTTCTAATCCTCATTCGGAAAAGACTCCTGAAGTACAATTAATCTCTCCATTCCCAAATTGTTCATTTTTCCTCATTTCTTTCGCTCTGAGCCTATTTAACCACACCAGGGGCGGGTGGCGACATGCAAATGGAAGCATAGATTTTTAACGTTTGGAGTTATTTGACACATGTTTTTCAATCTCCTGAAGAACAGAGTGATGGAAATTCTGACCTAGTATGGCACAGGGGCATAATACATGCTGAAATCTGCGTGTGAAGTTATCTCATAAATTATTCTATTGGAGAGTAAGCTGAAAAAATACCCAGAGATGTATTTCAAACCCCCAAAATGGTGTTTGTATTCAAAGAGGGCAAACATAGCAGAGAAGTGAAACCACACTAGAAGCTGATCAAGAGTCGGAAAAGTACCCAGGTTTGGACTCAACATCTAGGCTCTCCTCGGTATCTTCATTCTACTCCCCTCTTTCTCCTTATAAGCAACTATGAGTATATAAATATTATAGACTTCATTTTTTTCTTATTTTGGCATTTTATTGGAAAACAGACCTTAAAGATTGTTTTGTTGGAACATTAAACTCAGTGTAAAGAAATTTTCTCTCATCCACACCTGAATGGTTCAATACTATTGCCCGGTATTTCTGTATCTTCTTATACTTAAATATTTCTTCAATGATACTTGTATATTAGAGAAAAAAAATACCTTTTTATAGGTAGGGATGGACGGAGCTTGGAGTCATGGCTTCCGCGGAAGTGATGCCTGAAGCTGTCGGAAACACCGATTCTCTCGACAACAGCTTCAGAAATAATAAATAAAATAGTTCCCTCCCTGCAGAGTTTCTGTGAGATTAAAGATCATATTTGTAAAATGCTAGGCAGAAAGAGATCATGGTAGTTTAAAAAACCCCTCTAACCCAAACTTGAGAAAATATTAACTCAGCTTATTTAATTTGTGTTCAGTAAACACTGCTGACAGACAGCCTGAGAACTCTGTCTGTATCACAGAACACTTGCCGTTTCTTCTTTTTATTGTCGTTATTTGGGTCTTCGCCTCATCAGCGACTCAGACTGCGAGCCTCCTACGGGCAAAGCCCATGACTTCACCAGCTTAGTATCCTGTACATCGTGGCTTCCTGGTGTCCCAATGTGTCACCTGCAAAACACTGGTCCCAAAATATGCTCCTCGGGAGAAATATGTCCCACGAGCTAATAAGTTTGGGGGATGTTGAATCCAGGCTATGTACTCTCTAAGAGCTTGTCAATGTGTTTTAACTCATTGAATGTGTGAAAAGCCCTGTAATAGAGAAGCCCTAACTGTTTAATTCAGTGTTTCTCAAATTTATTAGACCATGTAGGATTGCCTATGAATAACATCTATTAGCTTTGGGAGTAACACTTCTCTTAAAGGTTTGCAGTGTTTGCAGAACAGGCAGACAATGAATGTAGATGGCATTGTGTTTCATGTATTGATAGTATGTTTCAGACATGAAATTTTATATTTAACAGCTATCTAATTCTGTTCATGTTAAATGGGTCTGATAGTTCTCATTAGTTTGGGAGCACCTAAGCTTCTGGAAGAAGGGTTGAGCTCCATATGCTAAATGTGCCAACTGAAAGTCAGGCTTTAATTGAAACAGTAACAACATTTGTAAAGACAATGGCAACTTCTGTTCTTTTGAAATGCATTGTGTTGGATGAAACTAACTTTGAAAGGTGAGATTCCATTGGGTGTCACACAAAACCATTAAAGTTAAAACATCCAGCCCTCAGCTTGTGAAAGTTAGAGTGACATCTTTTCTGATGGTCCCTTCTCTTAGGGGACCAATAACAGGGATGTATTCCCATAGCTGAGTGATCCAGAAAGCAGGAACAGCATGAAACATGGACACTAACAAACAAACAAACCAACCAACAAACTCAGCTATGATATAAGTCTTTCCTAAAAGTTTTACACACTTCTCATCCTTATTAGTAGTTTATAGAGAATATTGGACTTCCCCCTGATGACTCAGGAACAATATCCTACTAGCAACCTCGCCAAAATGCAAGTCTTTTTGTTCTCAAGAATCTGCAATGAGATGCTTGGAGCCTTTTGCTTCCTACTCTAAGTGCTCCTCCACTGCAGTGCTCTTATTTACATGTTATCAGCACCTGGTCTGCTGCCAGTGTGGCCTTCCCAGATACTCTCCCCTCCTTGACATCTTTGTCCCACCAACTGGACCCATCCCCAGTGACTTTTAATCTGAAGACAGTGGAGACGTCAGTCAAACAGTTTGTTAGATCGGTAGCTGTTTTTCAGTAAGCTTTTATAAATAAACAAGTTTATGTGAGAATCTGTATAAGTGTTTTATATCAATTACTATTAATTTGTGTTAATACGCTAACTTAAGGTAGAACTAACACGTTATTTCCTGATAGGTTTAGGGTTCCATAAAATGTTTGTGGTAATTATTTCCCCACCTCTACTTCATGTACTTTTGACTTTATTCAGTCAATAAGCAGTTAATTAGTGTTGGCCTGTGTCAGGCCTAGGGACAAATGCTGGGTGTTGGTGGTTTCTGAGAAGGACTGATAGCACATTTCTCTTCTCCACTAAATTTTTAACCAACTGTAATTAGGAGTCAGGGCCCAAAAGAACAGATTAGTTGTTGGTAAATGTCAGTTGGAGAGTGGAGCTTCTATCTGCATCCCTACCCTGGCTGCTGCCTCAGCCCCTCCCCCACGGAAGTTAGCCTCTCGGCACAGACAGAGCATCTAGGAGCTGTAGCTCCCCCCATAAGAGCTTACTGTTACCAATTTATGTGATGTTAGGTTAAAATGATCATAGTTACCAATTATTGGGTAGCTGCAGTGGGCCCCACGTAGTGCTCAGCCCTGCACACGCCATGCCTAATTCTCATGGACCTAAGAGGCATTTTTACAGGGAAGAAATAGAGGCTGAGAGAGAAATTACTTATTACGCTCTGACAGGTAGTTGAAGGCGGAGTTGGAATGTAAGTGAGATTTTACAGGGCTCCAACCCACATGCTCCTCCTGCTCTCAGAGCGTGATCTAAGCTACAAACTCTGAGGTTACCCCGCTGCTGTCCCCTTTGCAGACTACTTCACCCCCACGATGCCATTGTCCCTCCTTTCACTCTTCAGGAGTTGTCTTGGGCACACCCAGTCCTTCCATTGACTAGATGCAGCCACACGATTCCAGCTGCTATTTTTATAAAGACCCCATGTCGTTTAGCAGAGTCTCTCTCAGTACACATTTGACTGTTCAGAGACCACTGACCTTCACTGTGTGATGGTGGCATAAGAAAAAATTGGATTGGTTGAAGAAAATAACATCAACACAACCTCTAAACAAATAGAGTACGGTACTTACTGCACATGAAAGCCAAGAGACAGGAATGACCTTCACTGAGGGCTTCAGGGTGCGGAAGTGGAGAAAGGTAGCAAGAAGTAATTCTTTCCTAGAAGAGACATACCTTTGATAGTTATTGTTCTTCCCTGAGTGACGTGAGTCCCTTGTGGGAGTGCCTTTCTCATTTCTGTAGCTACTGTTGCTTTCTTTTGATTTTCTCCCCCGCTTCCACCAAACTGGAAGACAACAGCTTGCTCCAGATGCCTCTGAGCTTACGCCCAACTCTTGGTTAGCACTCCCTCTAGTGGCAGCTCTATGACTCTCTCATAATTATCCTTTGTTAATGAGACCTGGTCAAAATCGTAGAAGAGTTTATTCCCATACTATTGACATAGTCTTTGTTTTATACTTTTAATGTCCAGGAAAATAGCTTGAAGTTTATATAACATGATTTATTTTCCAGTTATTTTCATTTTTACAGTGATTAAAAGAATTCCCCATTGGACATAGTATTGTATATGCATAAAATATTTCCTTAGGTTAAGTTCTCAGTAGTTGGAATTTGTAGGACAGAGTACCCCATCTGTTGCGGTCAGGATTGTGTTCCCCCAAATCCATATATTGAAGTCCCAACCTTCCTGTACCTCAGAATGTAACAATATTGAGAGATAATCTTTAAAGAGGTGATTAGTTAAAATAAGGCCATTAGAGAGGACCCTAATCCAATATGACAGGTGTCCTCATGTGAAGGGGAAGGGATCGCAGGGATGCACAACCTCAGGGGGCCACCGTGTGCAGAGGCAGCAGGGGGATGGCCACCAGCAAGCCAAGGAAAGAAACCTCTGGGGACACCAAGTCTGCTGACACCTTGATGTTGGATGTCCATCCTCCAAAATGTGAGAATGTAGATCTCTGTCATTTATGCCATCAAGCCCCATTTTGCTATGGTGGGCCTAGAAAACCAATACACAATCTCTTTCACCAGATATCAACTCATGAATTCTAACCTGTCTCTTTATATTAAGTCAAAGTCTTTTTAAAGGATCACAAGACAATATCGCTAACATTAGATCTTGGTTGTGATGTGTAATTCTTTTTATGCTTTTTGAATTTGATTTGCTAATGCTTTATTAAAAAGTTTTGCATCTCTGTTCATAAGAGATATTAATTTGTAGTTTTCTTGTAATATCTTTGTCTGGTGTTGGTATTAGGGTAATACTGGCTTCATAGAATTAATTAGGAAGTATTCTATCTGCTTCTAGCATCTCAAAGATATTGTAAAGAGTTGGCATAGTATCTTACTTAAATATTTGGTAGCATTCACCAGTGAACCCCTCTGGGCTTGGCGCTTTCTAATTTGGAAGGTTATCAATTTTTAAAAAAAATTTTACTTAGCCCTGGCTGGTGTAGCTCAGTGGATTGAGTGCGGGCTGGGAACCAGGTGGTCCTGGTTTGATTCCCAGTCAGGGCACATGCCTGGGTTGCAGGCCAGGTCCCCAGTGAGGGCCATGTGAGAGGCAACCATACATTGCTGTTTCTCTCCCTCTCTTTCTCCCTCCCTTCCCCTCTCTCTAAAACAAATAAATAAATATAATCTTAAAAAAAAGATTTTACTTATTTATATTTAGAGAGAGGGGAAAGGAGAGAAAAGAGAGGTAGAGAAACATCAGTGTGTGGGTGCCTCTTGCGTGCCCCCTACTGGGAACGTGGCCTGCAACCCAGGCCTGTGCCCTGACTGGGAATTGAACCAGTGACCCTTTGGTTCACAAGTCAGCACTCAATCCACTGAGGCACACCAGCCAGGGTAGAAGGTTATTAATTTTTGATTCAATTTCTTTATTATCCATAGCCTATTCAGATCATCAAATTCTTCTGAGTTTTGGCAGATTGTGTCTTTCAAAGAATTGGTTCATTTTATCTAGGTTACTAAATTTGTGGTCATACAGTTGTTCAAAGATTAGGTTTTTATAGAGATTAAGATAATCAAAGTATGGCCTTACCTGAAGAGGAGGGGAAGAGAGATAGCCCAGTCTGGTGCGGCAGCCTGGACTTGGTGGGCACTTACTAAATGATAGGTAAATCGGTAGGTGTAGAAGGAATTCTCAAGGCAGATATATTCCTAGTCAGCTGTTGGTATTTTTGTTTGCCTACGTAAGTGGTATACATTTTTATTTATTTTATTTTTATTGAATTTATTGGGATGACATTGCTTAGAACAATTATACAGGCTTCAGGAGTACTTGGCAACAGTTTTCTTTCTGTTTCCTTTCCTTGCTTCAAAATTTAGAAAACTTTCCATTCAAGGACCTGACAGATACACAATTCTGTGTTAGTAGTTTTTCTACCATAAATTTATATCTGATTATTTATTTCAGTTGGAGTTAATTTTAGTGTGTGGCAAGACAAATCATAGTTTTTGAGTAGGAAAACTAAATGTTCCTTCATTATTGCCACACATATTGTGAGAGGAATCAAATTTTTTGTCATGTTAGCAAAGTTCTGTGAAACAATATGTTGTCTTTTTTGTTATTCAAACTTCAAGATATTTCTGTAAGCTTTTTATGGCCATCTGCTATTAACTGAACTGTGTCCCCCTGAAATTTATATGCTGAAGCCCCAACTCCTAACATGATGGCATTTGGAGATGGGGCCTTTGGGAAGTTAGGGTTGGATGAGTTATTTAGGTTGGACCCCACACAATGGGATCAGTGCCCTTATAGGAAGAGACACCAGAGAGCTCACTGTCCCCTCTGCCACGGGAGGACACAGCAAGAAGCCCTCCCATGGCAGGACGAGAAATCTCACTGGAACCAGCCATGCTGGCAGTGTGATCTCAAAGTTCCAGCCTATAGGGCCCTGAGAATAGAAACCTCTGTCGCTGAAGCTACCCACATTGTATAATATTTTGTTATGGCATATGTTATTTAACTTGGTCCAACAGCAATCTGCTCTTCTTCTGACCAAAGCACCTCCACTCCCCTTTGGGGAACTCCTACCTCAGTTCATATCCATTGCCAGGACCGGACTTCCTCTTCAGCTCTAGGGATGGTCAGGAGCTCAGGATGGGAAAGTGACATTTTGATGCTATTGGACAAAACATGCCCTTTTGCCTTCAGGGTTGCTAGACTAGTAAGAAGCAAATTAGAATTGACCCTGGGAAAACTTTGCCGTCCCTTGGGGGACCCTGCCTGGGAAGAAAGCTAACACAGTGAAAGCTGAACTGAGGGACAGATTTAGTTGAGCACCCGGATTCAGTAATGTGTTTCCTCTTGGACTTTTTCCATTTCAGGAGCCAATAGATTTTTCTATTTAATGGAATTAGTTGTCATTGGCTTTCTGACACCAACCCCCAAAATGTCCTCATTGATGTAATTCAGGTAGATTTGTAAACTCTAATTCATTACGGCTAATTTGATTTCTGTTTAGTTGGTGCCGATCCAGGACATTTTGTTTTTGTAGCCACTCTCAGTGATCAGCAGGGATGACAGCTACATAGCTCAGGCAGGTGGGATGTCTACTAGGCCGTTCAGAATTGACATGGCCAAGGAAGGATTCCTGATTTCCATTTAAAACAGATTCTTTCCTCCAGCATCCCCCATCTCAACAAATGGCATTTGTATTCACCTAGCTTCTCAAATATCGCCTGAGGGTCATTCTTTATTTTTTTTTCCTCTATTTTCATGTTTCACATCTAATCTCCAAGCAAATCCTTGTCAACGTATCTTCAAAACATATTACAAACCCTCTTCCTTAAAGTCATCCTCATCTCTCGGTTGCATTTCTGCAAATCCTCCACAATGCTCTTTCTGCTGCGCCGATGCAGGAGTATCTGCAAGATCAACCATCGTGGTCTCTGAATACACCCATCAAAACTGAAGTCACTCCCTGTCCAGACCCCTCCAGTAGCTTCCCATTGTCCCAAAGATAACATCCAGATTCTTTACCACACCTGCAACGTCTCATGATGTGACACCTGGTTATGTCTTCAAATCTGTCTTATACTTTCCCTGCCTGTTATGCTCATCAGTGTGCTACCTGGCTCTTGAGGGGTTATTCCAAGGTTCTTGTGACACATTAAAACCAAACATCCAAAAGAATGTGTAACTGCTGAGCATTGTCTATATTCTACCTGATGTCAACTCTGCTGGAAATTTCCAGAGAGCCACAGTGATTTATACAACCTTTCCTAGCTCCCTGGGATCCTCTATTTTTATCTCAATGAACACTTACAGTATCTATAGTTAGGCATGACCATGTCATTATTGTTATTGGCAGGGAAGCCCAACGAAGCTGATGAAGTTTTAACTTACACAGAATGATAATGATTAATCAACAACCAGTACCAAGAGTAGAACTAAAGTCTCTTGTGTCTGGTTCATGGATTTTTCTTCTCTTGCTTTCTGGCGATAATTAGATTGGAGTCAGAATGGCCATCTATGTAAACTTTTATCAGAATAGAAAATGTCAAAACATGAAAGAAGGGATTTCTTTCAAGAGCTGATTGAACCAAGTATATGATGACTGTGTTCATCCATGCACAAACACGGCCTGGCCTGCAGAGTCAGAAAGAGGCCTGCTCTGCACTTGGGGACAAATGTGTAAGGAATTTTGTACCAATGAATATAAAATGCAGAAGGCCTCAATAAAGAGATGTGTAAAAATCAGAAAAAGTCAACCATCTTTCTTATTGCAACGATAAATGAATTTTGTAATGAGCGTTTTAGGTATGCAGTTGCATGGGGTTTGATGGATGCACACCAGCTACGTGTCCTGGTACCTCTCTACACTCCTGGAGACTTATTGCTTCAAAGTTCAAGTCTCATTTCAGATGAGGGGAGGCGGATCCCAGGAGGCACTTGCCAGCCAGGTGCGTTTTGCCTTCCCTGCCAGTTACTTGTACCTGCATGCTCCCAGATGAGACCCTGGGTCTGTTTCTTTAAAAAAAAAATTAAAAAAAGAAAATATCCCCACCAGACCAAGTGCACATTAGTGAGAAAAATGTCTGCAGCTGCCCATTTGGAAAAGCAACTGTTTACCACGGAGGTTAATAAAACTGCACCATAAATTCTCAGTGTAAAATTATTTCTTTTGTCTTCATCATTGAAAACCCTAGAACAAATGAAAATATTCTGACACCATGTGTATCAAGTTTATTGTGGCTAGAATCTTAATCTCATGCGTCAGTGACATGGGGAAAAATGGGGCTCGTAAAGAATGTACTGGCAGGCTACGCACTCGAACGGGCCTACCTTTGGGGGAGTTCTGTGATTAGAATGAAGAGACAGCCCTTCCAGTACACCCCTCCCCCCCTGGCTACAGAGAAAGGCAGAGACGGGGCAGCCACACAGGCCCAGGCCCAGCGCTGGGAGGCTGCATGCAGGAGGGATGGAGCAGCTTAGGCTGGCAGTGCTCTAGGCAGGGTCATGGTGGGAAAATGATGAAGGGGGCAGGCAAGAGGCTGTCACCAGATTATAAATCACTAGTCTGCAGGGACTCTGACCTGTCCCTCTCCATACCTGCCTGCTCCCTTTTTCTTCACAGAGCAGGAAGCCTGCATAGGATGCTTTGATTGGCAGGGATCTTACACACCAGTCAAGAAAGTGCTTCTTAAGCCTAGATGCAGTTAGTAGTTCAGTGGCCTAGAACTGGACCAGACCTCTTATAGAGCTTATAATATGCTTTAATTGTATGTGCATTCCTTCCCCTGAAAGCATCTCTCTTGGGTCTTATTCCCCTGATTTGGAGTGTCATTAGGTAAATTCTTGAGCAAGAAAGTCTCCAGAGCTAGGAAGAGCCTGGACCAGGGGACATGTTATCAGGTAAGAAACTGAAGCACAGAATAAACACCGCCCCCCCCAACCCGTTTTGAGGCCAGGGAGGATTTTGAGTCATGGTTGAGCTAAAATTCAGATCTAGTAGCTCCAGCTTGGGGGAAAGGCTACAGATACGTGATAAAACATAGCAAGGCATGGTGACATTATCACTGTTGCCCGGGGTCACTATTACCAATGACATTTCCTGGCCTGGATCATTCCTGCAGATGCTCTTATGCAAGGGATGGGGAGCAAGTTCACAAATGGACACTAAAATTTGCAGCCCACCTGCTTCTCTCCACTGACCACAAGTGTAGGTCTTGGGGTCAAAGCAAGAGAGCATGAAGGTTTGAAGAGAAGGATGATCACATTTGTGGTGGGGTTCACGATGGGACCTGGGCATCAAGGAGAGGGTCTCAGAGCTTGGTGAAGGGCTTAGAGTTTAGAGCTTAGGCTGCTGATGAAATATTAGATCTGTCTGGAAACAGTCCAGCCATTGTTAACATAACAAGAATGGTTTGTGTGACATCCATGTAACCTGGTAGCCAAGGAGAGTAGACTGGAATGCGCATGTGTGAACAATGATGACTTCACTATACTAGTCAGCGGGGGCAGTAGATAATGTTGAGGGAGCACATGTACTGTATGGCCGTCATATTCAAAATGACTGAAAGAGTGCAATGAATCTGCATCAAATTTTGCGTTAAGCTTGAACATTCCTCCTCAGAAACTATTCAGATGATTCCAAAGGCCTCAGCTATGGGTAACTGGTGATTGGCAGCTTCATGACAATGTGCCCATTTGCAGCCCTGTGCATCGCACCTTGTGCAGAGTTTTTTGGTGAAACATCAAATTGTCCAAGTGACTCAGCCCCTACAGCCCAGATTTGGTGCCCTGTGACTTCTAGCTTTTCCCCCAAACTAAAATCACCTTTGAAAGGAAGGGATTTCAGACCATCAATGAGATTTAGGAAAAGATGACGGGGCAACTAATCGTGACTGGGCGAACTGTGTGAGGTTCCAAGGTGCCTACTTTGAAGGGGACTGAGGCTTCATTATCCTATGTACAATGTTTCTTGTATCTCTTATCTTCTTCAATAAATGTCTCTATTTTTCATAGTACATGGCTGGATGCTTTCTGGACAGACCTCATATTCCCTTCTGGGGGCTGGAGTAAAGACCTCTCACAGCTAGCCCTAGCCTCAGAGGAGGGGTGCCTCATCTCCCATCTGATATTTCTGTGGGTTATAGGCATGCTCAGCTTCTCATTCTTCCTTGAGTAGGGCATCACATTCCAAAGTCAAGTCTTCATCCATACAGTGACTTCATTTCAATGTTGGGCACATACCTTTGCTTGGCACCTACAGACTCCCTCTCCACTCTTCTCCATCCTGAACAGATATCGGTGGGTTTTCTTTCCCTTTAGCTTCCAGGTGGATTTGGCTGAGGGGACACCCCCTGTAGGAGATAAGAGGGAGGAGAACAAGGTCAGACTTTGCATTTCCGACTCCTGTCCTGTAGTCACCTCAGGCTGGCTTTGTCCCTCGACCAGTGGTCCCTGTTCCTTCCCAGGTGTCCAACAACATGACTGCCTCTTGTTGGGTTTTGGTAATTACACAGCCTTTCCAGACTATGGTTGGCAGCAGTGAAGCTCTTACAGCCCTGGGTTACTGGGGTTACTGCACTCTCACCTGGGTCCCGGGGCTTCTCTCACCCCCACCTTTAGAAATTGTCCCTTAGCAATAAACTCTCCTGGAATTGCTCTGTTTGGAGAGTGCCATCTGCTTCCTTTTGGGAGATTGACTGGTACAAATGACTAGTCGCCCTCCTTTATGGATACACTTTGACAGGTATTTCAGGTTCCAGCTCAAATGCTGCCTTCTTTCTGGAGCACTTCCTGCCATTCCATTTCACCAGCACACACAGAATTATTCGGCCAATTCTCTGACATCTTGTGACACTTACGGTCCCCTCCATTATGGTGCTTACATGTTCTATGGGAGTTATTTGTGGCTTGTCTGGTTTATCCCTCCCTTCTCACACCACACTCTGAGTGCTTCAAGGCAGGCATGTACCTTACTCTCCTTCCTGTTTCTGGTGTTTTGCTTGCTGCCCATTCCTTTTGTGAGTTTGATAAGGCCAGCCATGGGGGGCTGGGCAAGGGTCACTGTAAGTAACAATTTACAGGGTGCACCATCTTCTTCCTAGAATTGCTGCTTATGAGGTTTAACTTACATGGGGCTTTGTGTGTTGGTTTTTCTAACTTGGCTGAGAATCTTGGCATGATGATAGATATATAATCAGGGCACCAGAGGAGGTGAGCTTGTCTGATGGGGCTTGAAGAAAAATGCCGCCACAAATTGCATTATGATTAGTAAACCCAATCAAGGCATGTCATAGCAACTGCTGTGTAAGATGAATCTACTATGTGCTAGGAACTGCATTCACCCTAGTAGGATGCCATGACTTTCAGATCCTAATTCTGAAAATTTACCAAGAGCTTTGGAGAAAATGTGAGCAGAGACAAAACATAGTTCCTCTCATTTTGAGCTTCATGCTAATCCTTGCTATCTTATCTTGGGTGGTAACCCAGCTCAAGAAGTCACAGAATCTGTCCCCTTTCCTCCTTCTTTCCTTTTCTTGTTCTTCTTGGCAGCAGATGTGTATGACCTAAAATACCAAGGCGAACAAACCCCTTCTTCCTCCCCAGAATTTTCTCATGACAAGCAGAGTCATAAGAAGCCATGTAGGACTCATTCTAAGTTTTTAATCATGACTTCACTTGGTTATCATTGAGAATCCAGGATTTGTGTGAGCGTCCATAGTACAAAGGCAGCAGCATTTCTTGTCACCTTCTCCTTCTGTCTCCTGTCAGTTAGCCCTGCACTTCAGGGTCCCCAGTGGACAAGCTGGAGTCCTCCTGGGGACAGCACATGTCCCAAAGTACCCTGATGCTGTTCAGGTCACTGTATCCACGGACTCACAGTAAGCTGGTCTAAGAACAAGATCAAGAGTCCCCAGAGCAGAGGCACGAGTCTCTGGTGACTCCTCACCTGCATGGTGAATGTCTTCATTTATTCTCTCTGGCTGCTTCTTTGTGAATTCCACTCATCTCTCTTCTTTGAAAGACTTTTTGATTAAAAATGCTGTCAGCAGAGCAATTTGATGTCCAAGGGAAGATGCTGTTTGGGAGGCATTTTTCTTTTTGGAGTCGTTGGACTAGAAAATTCTTTTTGTATTTTTTTTTTTTTTAAACCATGAGTGTAAAGAGGAAGCTGGCAGAATGTGTTAACCTTTCTGTTCCTGTGTGACTTTACCTGCACTGCTCTTGGTCCCTGCACACAGCTCTGGATCCCACAGTGGGGCGAGGTCTGCACAGCGAGGCAGCTGCTGCTGGGTGCTCTAGATGTGGAGAAGCAGGAAGCCCAGGGGAGAGACGCCTTGCCCTCCTTGCCATGGGGCACCTGCTCCACGTTCAGTGACTCTGAGGATTGAAAAGTGACAGGGCAAAAACATTTTCTGAGGGGCAACAGGGATGCAGAGCAAGATCGCAGCCTCTAATTCCCTCTTATTACTGCTTGTCTCCATAGCTGTCTTCCTCTGAGCTAATTTAAACATAGGGCTACTATATGTGGATTTGAAAATCATTTAGTATGAACCTATTATGTGCCTGGCACCATGTTAAATACTATGGGAAAAATTCATAAATTACTGTCCTTAAGTAGTTCGAGTCTAATGGGGGAAACAGATGTGCACACCAAGTAAGCACAGGGCACTACAGGAGCCAAAAGGAGGGTCTCCCGAATGTGGGTGTGGCAAGTACTCTGGTCCAAGTCCTACCTGCTGACCGCAGGGCCGCTGGGAGAAGGTAGGTGCAGGCAGTTAGGTGGATTGTCTTATTCTCTTCCTCTGGTGTCAACCACTTAGCTTAGTAAAAAGGCTTTTGGTCCAGTGAGATTGTTCCCTGAGGTTGACAAAATGAAAAGCCTCTAGAACTTTTGAGTTTCGGGGAGGAGGCACTGGGGTGCACAATCTTCTGGTGGGCAGGGACTGTTTTTTGTATTGAGTAGAAACTCAGTAACATAATGAGTTACTTACTGGCTTCATGGCTTAGGAGCTGAGTGATCTGAGTTCGAGTTGGGTGGCCTTTGACCTGTCATTTTGTCCTCGTGTTGGCTCCTTCATCTGTGAAATGAGGGTTCACTTGAGGAACTCCAAGGACTCTTCTACTCTGACATTTTCTCAGTCAATACAATAACATAAAATAAAACAAAAACCTGACCTTTCAGGAAGGCTGCCTGACAGTGCCCTGAGAGGAAAGAGCAGCTCTCCAAAGGGTATGTGGCATCAAATAAGCTCAAGGTCAATGTCTTTCACAGTGGAGAGTTTAAGGTTGATGGAGCAGTTCAGAGGTTGACTATTCAAGGTTAAAGATACATTTCCATTAAGGGGGCCCACATCCCTGTTATACGCAAGAGGACTCTTCCCCCCAATGCTTCATGGTTTTGAGTTCTTTGGGACACTAAGATTCTAGGAAGAAGAAAAAAATGGAAAGAAACTACTTCTTGAACAAAACTAAGATAATTTGGGAAACTAATTGTTATACTTGATCAAAAGGAGTCATGGATGGAAATGGTGTCTTGCGTCCTTTGTCCATCTGCCTACTGGGCATATGGAATACTTCAAGGCAGTAAGTTCCTTATCTGGACAAGGACAGGATCCCAAAGGCACTCATCTGCTAACCGTGGTCCCTGTTGGTGTTGGGGAAGCTGAGGCTCTGAATGGAGGGCCCAGTGCTACCCTCCAATATTCATCCTTTAAATGTCTCACCTAAATTCAGCCCAAAATTTCATGTGAATCTTCACTGATATTTGGGGAGCTCTGGAAGAGAAAAAGAGTTGCATCTCAGAGATTATTTTCTTTTTTCTAGATTCAGGCATGTAGGGACATGAGTTTGAAATTTTGTTGCAAATTAGGTGATGAGTGTAGTAAGAAAAAAAAATAGGGAGGACACTGGAAAAAAATTTAAAAAACCACAAATTAAGACTTTTACAGAGGTTGTCCTAGATGGTAATTGATTTAGGAGATATAGTCATAAAAATGTGTTGTTCAGGGGCAAAGAACATCATCCTTGGAGAGAAAGAGTAGATACATAAGGCAGAGGAGGGCTCTTTGGAAGGAACTGGAGTTCAGGATAGGATTCTGGTCACGAGGAACAAGAAGGTCAAGGCAGAAGACTAGCCCTTCCATGCAGTGCTTTGGTGCAAAACGTCCAGAAATGCTGAATAAAGGAGCTCTTTCTATTGAATTTAATAGCTAATACTGACTCTGTGTTCCCTCCCTGCCTGCCTCTGGTATTGAACCCAGAACCCAGGTCAGGCTGAAGTGAAAACCAACTACTTTCAACTTCTAAGGATCCCAGTCAAGGATCCTGACATATTCAATCCTGTATATTCAGGAAAATGCTGTCTCTCAACACACCCTGTTTTCAACAACCGAGCGCATTGAAATTCTTTAGGAAAGAATGAGAGAAGTTGCTTGTGCGTATGAACCCACTGAGAGTGCTGCTTCTGGAAGAGTCAGCTGCTTGGCATTAATGACAGTAGTGGGTACGTCATCTGTCAGGCCCACCAATATGAGACTGTCATCTGTGCAGGACTGTCCCCTGCTTGCCAAGCTACCTTAAAAGTGTTGCAACTTGCAGGCTGTGACCCATTCTGTGCAGGAGGACAGGGGAAATGTGGGATCTCCAGCCAAGCTCTGAGGGCCCGCAACAGTTAAATCCATTTCAATTTCAAAGGCAGTAATGCCTTAAGATGGGAGGAAGATTTTAGTTCTCAGATCAGGTAGTCATTAGCTAAGCTGTTGTCCATCTGCTAACTGCAAACTTATTGGCTTCTTTTGGGAAATAAAACTAAACAAACAAAAGTTTTAAGGAGAGAGCATAATAAGTTTCGCATGCAGCCAACCATAACAAACACCATCTGAATTTATAAATAATGAAGAGAATGGCTTTCCCTTGGACTCAATTTCTTTGTCTGCTACCAAACTTCCCTATGAAACAAATAACAATTGACTTCTAGGCCGGTCACCTCTCAGGACACATTGAGAAATATGACAGGGACGCTAGACCGTGTCAGGAATTTTTGGGTGCAAAATGAGTCGTAATTTATTACTTCTTGAATTTCTTACATTGATAAAAGTCTCCAAATACAGAGAAATGCTGAAACTCTTTCAGTAGGAGAGCATGTGCTGATTCAGAGTAGCGAAGGAACATGCGGGAGAGTAAGTCCTTCACCTGGTGCCCTGCACTGATTTTACTTAGGGTCGGAAGGGAGGGGAGGTAGCAGGGCTGATTCTGTTGATGCTGTTTCCGTAGCTGTTAGATCTTGGGTAAGCCTTCAGGTCTCTCCTCACTGGCAATGTTATAAAACCTACTCTTAGGATTGTTTTGAAAATTAAATAAATGAGCATAAAGGCGCATTGTTAAACTATGAAGCATAAGAGTATTCTTAAGCTTAAAGCCAAGTCTTGTACATGTTAGATTGCCTATATTAAAATTTGAAAGTAGAAACATGTTTTCTGGAAACCAGGAGTGTCTGGGCCTATCAGGATAATGCTTTCAGGAGAAAGTTGTCAGGAAAGAGAATGCAGTTCATAGCGGACTATGGGTTTCCTCATTTTACTGAAATCTATCTATCTATCTATCTATCTATCTATCTATCTATCTATCTATCTATCCATCTATCTATATTGCACCCAATGACTAAGACAGGAGCCGTTATCCACCACTTTTTTTCTTTCTTTTTCTTGAATGTGAGGGAGAGAAGGATGATGTGGACTGTGAAGAGAAAACCTCTGGCCAGGGCCAAGGGCAGTAGCCATTCTTAAATATCATCTGTCAGGAGTAAGGTGACGGGTCCTTGCCATAAAATCCCTCCCTCTTGGATCAGGTCTCCATGATTGTAAGAATTCGGGGAGCATGACAAGAGCCATCAAAGGAAAACCTACTAGCGTTGGCAAAATTTGTACGTCAGTTGCCAGGCGATAAAATCAGATTCATTCGTTCATACTTGATATTTGAAATTTGGAGCAACATTTTAAAAACATGTTTTAAACTTGATTGTGCTTAATTGCGCTCCTTTTACTTGGGAGGGGAACTGGGCTGAAGAAGAATGCTGTTGATCTCGAATTTTTCTCTGGTGTGGTTCTTCCTGGGAGTAAAGCCCAATTTACTGAACATATCTCATTATTTCTCATAAAAAAATGGCATCTCCTGTGATTGCCTTTCTCCCAAATGTCTTCTAGAAGAAATGAGATTGGAACCACTTGTGAGAAATTGAAGAATTCAAAGAATTTCCAAGATCAGAATGAAAAGCACTTAGGTCTGATTTTTTGGCAGAAAAGAAAAATCACCAAGGCCTTGTGAGCAGCAGAGTCTACTGTTCACCTTCCTCTGAGAGACATGAATTTGCTAAATCAAGATGTGCCAAGGGTGCACTTCAAGAACTATCTTGAAACTAAGCCCAAGCTTGTTTCAAAATTAAACCAGACTTTTCAGTTTCTGACATATGCATGTCATTAGAGTCAGAGGATGATTTGGAAGCAGCGTTCTTATTTGCTAAATGAAAAGTTGTTAAATCCATGTAGTAAAAGATGTCAAATAAATTTATCTGGGAGCCAGTAAAAATGGGAATTGCAATAATTTAGGCATGAGCCATATTTTATTATCCTCACCTTTCTGAAAGGAATTTAAGAAAATTATATAATCTTCAAGAATTATTGCATCACCTTTAGGAATGACCTGTGATCTACTGCAAACTTCCTCTCAAGAGCACCCCCAAAAGGAGGTCATTCCACTTCATTGCGAACCTATCCAATGGCCACACAGGCAGCGCATTGCTGGGCAGCTTCTAGGTTAAAACTTCTTTTATGGAACCAAAATTTGTCTCAATATAACTTCCAACTACTTATCCTAAATTCCACCTAAAAAATAGATATATATTTTTCTTTATATATATATATATTTTTATATATATATTTTTTTTCTTGCAAATTACAGACTCTCAATAATTTGGAGACAGGTCCTTTATTCTTTGCAACTTTTCTTTGGAAGATTTCCTTTTCAGATTACACGTTGTTACCTCCAACATTTTATATTTGTTTGGTACATGTTTGCCGAAGTCTGGAAGTCTGCTTTATCCTGGGGATGATACCTCCAACTTACTGTTTCTTTGACTGAGAATAGGCTGTCGCCACTGACAAATGTGTGTTCTCTGTCAATAGAGGTGTTGAGATGTCTCACCATGGATAAAAATTAGAATTCTTCTTTTCTCCTGGCTCTTCAATTTTCTAGTAATATATATATACATATATATATATATATATATATATATATATATATATGTATATGTATATACGTATATATGTATAGGTATATTATGTATATAACTGTACGAATATATAAATATATATTTATATATAAAATTCCAGCTTTCTCATTCTCTCTAGTACCTATTTATTATTGGAAAGGCCATGAAGGTTGCATCCCCAGAAGCCAACTCCAGATTTTCTCTGATTGTCTGGAGTCCAGTCAATATTGGCTTTTTTCTCCCCTTTTTACCAGATAGCAATAGAGAGTACCAAAGGAGCAGCCAATGATGTTATTGATGAGCTTGGACTGATCAATACACAAGCAGCCAAGGCCTGATTTTCTCATTAGCCTCCCAGTAACTCAGAAAAAAATCAAAACTGTTCTCATTAAAGACACTGGTTGGAGCAGCTGGGATCGGAAACGTAAGATCAGTGTGACATTCCACTGAAGACTGCCTTCCTGCCTTCCCCTTGGGGCCGGTTGTCTGCGCTGGGCCAGCTGGGCCAAGAGCCTGAGGGTTACCCACTGCGCTGCTGTGTTCCGTGAGCACAGTTTTCCTACTGCAATATGTCTAGTGGGGTAAACCTCCTTCTCTTTAAGAGGTTGGGATGATTTTTTTTCACATTCAGATCCTTTTTATTAAAAAAAAAAATTAACCCATGATCTGGAAGGGACAGAAAAGTTGAATGCTAAATTCAGGGCATAAACCCTGAACACGGAAGTAGAATGTGGAAGAGGAAGCCCGGGCATCTTCTTTCTTAAATCAGATTTATTGAGTTGTAAATCACATACCAATATGTGCAATGCACTCATTTTATGAGTACATTTCTATGAGTTTTGAAAAATGTTTCCACTTGTGTAACCTCTGTCACAATGAAGAAACAAAACATTTCTATTGTGTTAGAAATTTCCTTTGTGTCTCTTGCCAGACAATTCTGATTCCTCCATTGCTGGCCCAAGGAAACAGCAGTTGGCTTTTTGTCAATTTATATTATATTTGTCTGTTTCAGAGTTTTATACAAACAAAAATCACAGCATGTGCATCCTTTGTGTCTGACTTCTTTCATTCATGCTAACGTTTTTGAGAGACATCTATGTTGTTGTGGGCGTTCTTTTTCTTGCTGACCATTATTCCATCGACTGGACATATGACATTTTGTTTATCCCTCATCTGCTGGTGGGCATTTATGTAAAAGCACTTGAGTGGATATAGGCTTTCATTTGTCCTGGGTAAATACTTGGAAATGGAATCACTGGGCAATATGGTAAATGTTATGTTTAACTTTATGAAAAACAGTCAACTTGTTCTCCAGTGTGGATGCAGCATTCCATGTTCCCACCAGCACTGTAGGAAAGTTCCAGTCTCCCCACGTCTCTGCCAACCCTGGCACAGTTAGTCTTCCTGATTTCAACAGTCAGATGGGTGGAGGGTAGCTGCATTTTACTGTGATTTGTATTACTTTGATGATGAATGCCAATCATATCTTTGGTATATATTAATCACTTATATACTTTTTGTGAAGTGTGCAAACCTTTTGTCTATTTTTTATTGGGTGTTTGCCTTTTAAGTTGTGCTTTTACATATTATGGATGTAAGTCCATATATCCTATGTGTATAGTTATAGATGTGATCATATGTGTGAGATGTGTGTGCGATATCTTCGTCTCTATCTCTGTCTCTGTCTTTATCTCTGTGTCTGTCTTTATCTCTGTTCTTATCTATACAGAGTTTTTTTGGCAGTGAGTGGACTACCTTTCCATTTTTAAAAAGGAGTGTTTTGAAAAAAAGAAATTTTAAACTTGGTTTTTATGTTCTATGATATGTTTGCCTACTCCAGATTTGCATATATTATAACAAAAATATAAATAAATATATTTATTTATATAAATAAAATATAAATAAATGTTTAACTTATAGCAGTCTACCTTTAAGTAATATTATACCACTCCACTTAAAATAAAAAAACTTTAAAGCATCACACTTTCATTTCTCCCTTCCCTTTCCTGTGCTTCTGTTGTCATGCATTTTTGCTTCTACACATACTATAAATTTAACAATACGTTTTTATTATTTTAAAATTAATTATTTCTTAATAAATTAAAAATTTTAATTTATATTTATATATATGTTTACCATTTATGGCACTTTTTATTCCTTTTAATATACCCAAGTCCCTAGCTGGCATCATTTTTTCTTTAATGGAAGAATTACTATTAATTTTTTTTGAGTGTAGATTTTCTGAAGACAGAATATCTTAGGTTTTGTTTGTCTGAAAGTCTTCATTTTGCCTGAACTTTTGAATGTTATTTCCATTGTGAATAGAACCCAGTTCTTCTGCTATGACCCGGGCTGGTCTCTTCTGAATGTCCCAAGTTGTCAATGGGTATTTTCTTCTCTGGCTGGTTACTTCTCAACTTGTGCATCATTTGGAAATTGTTCAGCTGGTGACTCCTGAGCCACGCCTTCCTTGGCCATGTGCAGTGTAATCCTCTGGAAGCATAGCTCAGCATTCAGCAAAGACTCAAAGAGACTCCAATCAGATTTCTGGAGTTCTTTTCTGTGGCACACACTTTTCTGGAACTTATTCCTGCACTTTCCTGCTGTCTCATCTTCCCTGGACTCTAACTTAATCTCTGTCTTCTCAACTCAGGAAGGTCACCTTGCATTTCTTGGAGTCCCCCTGTCTGCACTGTGGCCCACCATACACTTCTAGATGGAAATCTGGGGTAACTGTAGGGTTTGCCTTTCTCTTTTCACTTTGTGGCTCGTAGAAGGAGCCATATTCACAGTTGTCTTATGGATCTGTTAGGGTCTAAAATGACACTCCTGTCATCTACGACTAGAAACCTGGATGAAATATATAAAACAATTATTCATAGATATTGCAAAATAAGCAAGCAGAGGACTATGCTCCTAGAGAAAAGGAAAATGATACTCTTGCCACTACGCCATTGTATTTTTCCAGAACTCTTTATGTCTTAACTTCCTAACCTTCTCAAGTACTAGTGTGCTCATTTGTTTTTTTGGTCAATAGACGAATGATTAAAATTTAAGTTTTGAAACTGAAGCCTGAAGATTGATTCCATGTTTAAAGTACAGTGTGGAATAAGTATATTTGCAAAAAGTCATTGATGTCAAAATGAGGGATTCTCTGGGCTCGTTATTAGATTTCTCACTCTTCTCAGTGTCTTTTGCAAAGTCATCCATTCTTCTTCTTCTGTCTTTGAATGTCATAACATGTAAATAAGCATTAGTATTATTTTTTAATCTTGAAGAATAGGAGTATTAAAATATTATTCCACTGAAAGTCTAAAATAAAATAATTGCTGCTTAGGAGGTTAACTGTTTTTGGAAGCTGCCATTTTCCTGTGCATTATGGGCTCCCGGCATTTTTCTTTCTTTACTGTCATGCCTGGTAAACATTAGAAAGGGGAAGGATAATACAACATAAACTTCTGAAGAAGTAAAGAAAATTAGGCCTCTGTGAACACACCAGGCCTTCTTGGGTACTCACACTTCACCTCGGGTTGAGGAAGGAATCTTGATGTGATTTGACCATGTGAGTTTTTTACTTTCCTTTATCAGAGTGTGTATAACATAATCAAAAACCCATATCTATGTCTCTATATCTCTTATATCTCTGTATCACTAATCCTGAGGGCCTATCAAAATTCAGGTTCTGATGCTTAGGAATCCACAGTCTTTCTGTACATGTGGGTCATTCTTAAAAGTGTCTGTCATTTTCTTCCATGCCCCAGACCTCTGTGGGCCTGAAATGGTTACCAGGTGTTCTCTCAGCTTACGGTGTTTTGGACAATAGAGCTGCTCCTATGTTTTGCCTTAAAAAGAAAGAGTAATTAACCTCAAATTACCCTGTGCTTGCATCAGATTACTAATTTACATTTACACATAATCAGTTGAATTACTGAGACTCCATGCATAGCATTCATTCTTGCAGTCACATTAAGTCTTCCCATGTTATCGAAAGTATAGAGAATGTAACACTTGATTCATTTAGATTTTCTGTGGTTCAGTTTGCTGGATTCTCAATGTTGGAGGAGGTCATCAAGAGGACATGGCAGCCAGATGACCTGTGTGTGAGCTGGACCTGGGCAATCAGAGGCTCCTCACCCCTCCCCTCCCTTTGGAATGCATGTGCCGCCCACAATTCCCACAGTGCAAGCCATTTTCAAGGACACAGTATTGAGAGATAACTGTCTTCCAGACTGAATAGGTGACTGAAACCACTTAAGGCCTCACTATAAAATTTTAAGATCCTGGCCCGCGGGCGCGAGGATTGATTTGTCTTGTGTCCTGGAGACAAACCTCATATATGTTTCGTTATTAAACCTGCCACTTACCAGTCTGGAGGGGCTTGCTTCTTTCTTCCTTCTCTCCTAGCCCTCTGTGAGGGGGGAGCAGCTTCAGATTTCGCCCAGGAAGCTCCCGAGGGTGAGAACCAACACTGAGATAACAACCGTGACCTTACGTCCTTGCATTCTACCGGCGCTTACATTTTATACGGCCCCTTCAGGGGACAGTTTCAACTCACAGAGATGCTTTGTTGCAAGCACTGTGCTTGGCACCTGTAGCACAAAGACTAATAATACAGGGCCTCTGCCCTTTAGAAGTCATCGTGAGATTGTATAAAACACCATGTAACAACTTATAAAATGCATTCACACACAGACACACATACCCACACACAGAGATACATAGGGGGCACACCTATGAGAGGGAAATACATTCTATGCACAGTTGACGCCTAATGACCTTGATTACCTTCTCCTAATTTTGATAAGAATCTTGTGAGGCAGGTGTATTAATTACGTTCATGTTCAATGCTGAATGACAGATATCCCCAAACTAGAAGCTTAAGCACAATATGTACTTATTTATTTGTTAAATAAACAAAGCCAGGAAGTAGGTAGTTCAGGCCTAGCACAGTGATTGTCTGGTCACAGAGGGAGCAGGGTCCTTCTAGCTTCACTCCATGATGGGATTGCTTAACTGCCGCTCTCACAGCAGCAAGTTTCATAATGAAGATTTGCGCCTGGAGCAGAGGACAGATATTCTCCCTTTGAGGAGATGTTTGGAAGTCTTATGCAAAACTTCCACCTCGGTAGGAATTCAGCATCTGCACCAAGGTAAGTATTGCCATTGGATCTTGCCGTGAAGACCCGCAGGCTTGGGGAGTGATGGGTGGGTGCATGGAGGAAGAAGACCTGTATTCTCAGTCAGTTCAATCATTTACTGAAGATGAGACTTGGAGCCAGTCACGCTCTTCTGAAGATGCTGGTCTTCTCGTTGAGAACATTGGTGTTATCTCACGTCTGAGAGATACTTTGTAGTGGTTAAACGACAGGGCAAACTCTAAAGTACCACACTAACTAGTTCTAAGTGGAGTTGAAATTTTGGTTACCTGGTCACCATTAGGTAAGTCAAACAATGAAATATAAGGTGATGCTTAATGTTTTCAAAAGCCAGCAGATTGAGTTTTCAGAAATTACAGCTGAATAGTGTCAACCAATGGTCATTGGTGCCAATTCAATGCCAACAGGAATCCCCAATTAGGGGTGTGGTGAAGAAGGAAACTTTATTCCGTGTGGATAGCTTGACTGTGATATGGTACAGCTGCAGAGCAGCTCTATAGTGTTACAGCCCAATTATGAGACAGCACAGCTGTGGAACTTAATGGCTGTGAGGTAGCCCTCTGGCTAGACAGCTCTGCTCTGCTGCTCCACTCCAGTCCAGCAAGATGTCTTTGTGTTCCGGCTCCAACACGGGAGAGGAAGTTTTCAGTGGAAAGGGAAAGTATGCTCCCCAAGGGAGAAGGGGGTTGAATTATACAGAGAGAAGTCCCTACTTCTGGTCCCTGATTGGTCTACCCTCATGCAAATGAGAACTCTACATTCTCAAAGTTCTATTGGTCCTAAAGATATTGTTCTGATTAGTCAGAATGGAACTGCTCTGATTGGTTGGTGAAGATGCTGATGGTGATGTAGCTGCATGGCTCTGATTGGATAGAGAAAGTCAGCCCTATTGGATGAAACACAATTCCAGGAAGTCCTCTATAAGGGCAGGCTTTGATGGTAATAACACAGTACAGGTAGGCAGTTCAGTGTAGGAGGCAGCTAGCTTAGTGCAGGCTTCTGTCTGAATTGCAGTCTGCATGAGCGGCCCCTGTTTAGAAACAGCTGCTAGGCTCTTTTTAAATTTGAGACCAGTTAGCCACAGAAATCCTTCTTGGTAGGTATCTTCTTTCTAGGAGTCAGTAATAGCTACTTCTTTAACAAACTTGCAGGTTTGCTTCCCCCTTTCACTTTAGGGCTCCTGTATGTTGTTCACATCAAATCATGCATTTGGGGGTTGGGAAATGCTTCTTAGAGTGAGTGTTTAGAATGAAAGAGACTGAGAGAATTTGTTTGTGTTTAGAATGAACAAGACAGAGAGAACTTGTGGATACCAAGACCACATCATTACAGAGAAAGGCTGTGACTTGCTAACCTGGCCACTTGGTGAGAGCAGAAGCAGAGCCAACGGACCTGTGGTGGTGCAGCATTCTCCAGCAGCCACATTCCTGTCCTGCACCCCACGCTCCCAGGGGTGAGTTTGTATTTGAGCTCTGCCGGGCAATGAGGACTTTAGAGAATCCAACTAGTGGTTTGGGGACTTCATGTCCTTTAACAAGGCATAACAATTTCTCCTTGATTTATCAGGTGTTCCTTCAAGGTCATTTTACATTTTTTTGCAGATTTAATTCTTACCTTTTCTGATAAAGTAAGTTCAAAATAAAGTAAGCATCAGTGATTCCATTCCATAGGGGAGAAACTGAGATACAGAAAGAATGAATACCTAATTCCTAGGAGGATGGGGTGTGCACAGTTCTGATTCTGCTGCTTACCACTGGTTCAGATTCTTGAACAGGTTATTCAGCATTTCTGAGCTTTGTTTTACCTTCTGTAAAATGGGCCTGACAATACCTACCTCTCAAAGCTATCATGAGAGTTAACCACAAGCACCAGTGCGGTGCCTAGCTCACAGGAATCATCCATCATTCAATAGTGGTGCTTGTTGCCGTTCAGTCAGTGTCAGGGCTGTATTAAGGCACACAGGAATCCTGATTGAAATCTAATTGTCTTTCTGCTTCCTGACAGTGCCCTTCCTGACCCCTCACTGTGCTCACGGTCAAAATGTGGTTTGCTATCCACTCCATCTTTATCTCAGTGGGAGATAGGGAGAGAGAATCAGAATCTGCCTAGATCATGGATCCTGTGAGATGGTGAGAACTCAGAATGGTAAAAGAAGAAGGGACCTAAGCTGTTTACTCCCCAACCTCTCCATTTATAGATGGAGAACCTGAGGCCCAGAGAGTGGAGGGGCTTTCTAGAAATCAACAGCTTTGCTTTTGTCTTAGTAATTTTTTTGAACCTTTTTGGATTGCAGCAAAGCCCAAGTATTTATGGATTTGTCCGTTCTGCCTTGTCTGGTCCTATACGCAAAGGGCTGCATTAGTCAGAGAAGAAAAGTTAAGCCCAATTATGGCTGTCTGCAGCAGCTGGCACCGTTAGAATTTTAATATACACTTAATAGCAGTTTTATGACTCTCTGTTTGCAGCAGGCTGGCTTCTCCTGCATGCCACTAATGAAATGTATTAGTCTGGTTCACCACGGACAGAATGGGTCAATGAACGTGTGGTACTCTGAAGGAAATAAGGCACTGTTCAAAAATGCTTCATATACAATGTCATTGGTGGTCTCTCTATCTTGATTCTTAAAATTCTCAGCACTGCACAGCTTCACAACCAGAAGTATTCTTTGAAATATTGTTTTTGCCCATCAGTCAGGCAACTGGCTTTTGATGGGGAAGAAGTGGAAGGAGGTGTGAGCCTATAGGAGAGGTTCTGTTAAAAGAGTTCCAGATTGTAGTCCTGAACTGGACTTTGGAGATCTCTGATACATCTCCCTAAATTTTCAGAGAAGTAAAATGAAGGCCTACAGGAAGGAAGATGCTTGGGTTAGGTCCCATAACCAGATGGTGACAAAACTGGGGCCAAGTCTCCTGATCCGGAAGATAATTTACAGAATTTATATAAAGTTTGTTTTTGTTCTTTAGAATCCAAGGGAAGCAGTAGGGAGTGAAGTATTGCATTACCTAACAATTTAAATTCAGATGAGTAAGTACATAAGTAGAAAAACAAAAGAAAGACAACAGAACAAAAGAAACAAAGATGCCTGGTGGATGCTTTTGAAGCAAAATAAAAGCTACATTATCAGCTCCCTGAAAATGGGCGTTTTTACCCTTGTAACATCAGGTCGAACACCTAGAGCAGATGCAGATGATTGATCAGTCAACTAAAAAGTTTTGAGGTGAGCTAAGTCATTTCATTTCTTGAAAAATAATTGTCATTTTGGTTTCTTGGGCAAACCCAGAGAGAAAGGGCACTGCCTATCTGCTTCTCCATATCAGTGCTCCAGGGCAAGGGTCTGGGGATGGTGACCAACTCCCGCCGTCCCAAGCCGAGAGGTCAGATCATCAGGCGTGCAGCTCATTTCACTGAGGCGTGATTCCTGCAAAGGGTGGTGTTGGCTTTGCAGGGCCCTGGCTGTGTACCATATTTCGGGCATAAATTCTTATCTGGTTTTCTGGTTTTGAAGAGCAAACTGTCAAGCTACCTCTTTCTACTCCCAATGCCCAGACCTGTTACATCCGGAGTGTTGCCCGCCTTTCCTCTCCAAAGTAGGATCCCTAATCTGTCAGATTGCCAGGACTCCTCCCTTGTCTCCTACTCATCTGTTGGCTTTTTCCAAACCTTTCAGGAAACCAGCAATCTCAGGTTTCCTCCCAGGCTTGGCTGTTGATCCTTTTGTTTCTTTGAGGGCCGCCATTCTCTGTCTATTGTTAATAAGTGGCACAAAAGATCCATGAATTTATCCAATGATTTAGTTGTAGACTATAAAATTGAGTACCTTCTAGGTGTCTGATTTTGCACATAAGAGTGACACAATGTATTGGTAGAATCAAAGAATATTTACTGGAGAAATAGCTGGTGAGGAACTAATTTCAATATCATGATCAATATTGAAGCAGGGATGGGAAGTTATGTGCTTTATGGAAGTGGCCACCAGACTGCAACCTAGACCAGACAGATTCTAGCCTTAGCCACATATCCGTGTTTGTGCCAAATGCAAATGAAATTATTGGTGTTCAGTTTGTGTTTTAATTCAGCTCTGCTAACTAGACATGTGTAAGATGAATATTTAAACAGCTCTTACATGCTGTGGATCTGGAATTTGTGGTGTGGGGTTATTGGCAAAAGGTGGAACAGCAGATTGCCTGAAAAGTTCTTGTCCTCCTCATTTCTGAAAGCTCAATTTCAGCTGCTTTTTTCAAGCTTTAGCTTGAATAGCATCCTCTCTCTGAAGCCTGTCCTGATTCCCCTGTTAGAGTAACTCCTTCGGTCTTTCAACTCCAATACATTTCAGTTACTGCAGTGTGTGCAACTTAACAGGGCATTATTATTACTATTGACCATATTCTAGTCTTCTATTAAATTTGTAGAAATCCTTAATAGCAGGACAAACAGGACTAATAGCAGGACTTAATCCTTTCTGTACCTGACATAGTTCTTGGCACACAGTGGATATTTATTAAGTATTTGTCATGTTATGATTAAGTAAATCAGTGATTGACCGACTGAATTAATGAGTGAATTGCACACGTAAATGGAGAAATAGATGAATGAGTATATGCAGGCAATAGGAATGGACTGATGGATACAATGTCTGCAAACCCAATATTCTTCGATACTATAGCTCTTACTCTGTGTGAGACATTGTGCTAAACCCTCCGTATACATGATCTCACTGAGCTTCACAGCATGTGCAGTGAATATTGTCATTCCCACTTTAAAGATGAAGAAACTGAGATTTAGGAAGAACTAAGTGTTTCACCCAAAGATTTGGAAACCCAGGGTGTCTGATTGCAGGGACTATGTGTGAAGCAGAAAGTCAGGAATGGTGTTTACAGGGTGGAGATCAAGTGTCTGTCCTTCTCTTCAGCATTTACCATTTGTGTCTCCTTTTTTTTTTTGGAGTCTTATAAAACATGACAGTTTCATTTTTAAACAATGTTCCAGCACTATGTGGTTATTGCTCCTCAAATGAGACCACAGGCAAGCTTAAGGCTTATTGGCCAACAACCCATTATATTGGCCCAGTGTCACCTTTGGTGTTCACCTTGGTTGCACTTTAGACTGACCATTCCATGCAACTGAGTATAGTCCTGTCACCATTATATTAGGGAGTTCCAGAAATGCCTTCTATTTGCGTAAGATATTGGCCTGAGAGATCTAGTGTGGAGAGACCTACATCAGCTCAACTTGAGAATGTTTTCCTCATAGTCCCTGGATTGGAGGACTATGTAATTGTTCTTGATGCACTCTCTGCACGTAAAGCTCTGCCTGCACTTATCGGGGTGCAGTCCTTTTGGGGGTGTCAGGCCATCTGGATGGGCACAGGGAGTCCTAGAAGAAGGATGCATAGAACAATGACTTCCCACCCAGCAGACTCCCCAGCTCGGGGCAAGGACTTTTAATCTGACAGTCACTGGTCCAGAGGACAAGTCATAAATACCGGCTTTTGTGTAGCCTCGGGGATACTCTTTTCTTCCAAATCAACTCTGGGGGTTGTCTTATTATTTCAAGGATGAGTCATAGACACCCAGCTAGTCTTCATCATACGTCTGTAGGTGGCCAAGGGCGCTGTCCATAAGGCTGTTTATTTGCCGCAGGCCCTTTTCTTAGTTATAAACAGATACTAGCCCAGCCACAGTGGGGCCAGGATGTCCAGCCAAGTTCTTGTCAGTCCTCTTTCCCTGGCTTGGTCCCATTCAATCCCCCTTGGCTACTACTCAGAGCCACGCTGTACATACATGGATAGATTTCCCGAACGGACAGCAACCATCCAACTCTGGAGCATCTGCCCCAAATCCAGATCTCCTGCTGCTATTTCTCAGCCTCCCTGAGCTAAGGAAGAATGGAGACTATGACCACCTCTCTTCCCACAATCCCACTGCCATCCAAACCTCCCAGACAGCCTTTCTGGAACCAGTGTTTGTGCGAGTTGCTTCTCAGTTCTGGTGCTTTCCATGCCCCTGCAGGCCTGTCTTGCATCGAACCTGTGTGAAGACATTATGCACATCTATGCAGGTAGGTGGCGGAGTTCAGGTTTTTGACATCACCTCTCGTGTTTAGAATGGCAAGGAAGGAGCTCTGCCAAGCTGTCCTGATCAAGAGGGCAGTGGGTATTATGACGACTTCCTTATTAATCCTTTCCAATGTGTCTGTTTTAGTCCTGGGATGGCTGAGATTTCTGATAAGCTCAGACATGTTATATTTAAATGACTGCATCAACAGATGACTACTCACTAATCTTGCTGAGCGACTAGACCAGTCCAATGTCAAGAGCAGTTCAACACTGCTGCCAAATTAGTCCAGGCTGACCCCGAGAATGCAGTCCTTTCCTGTGAGTAACTCATGCAGCTACAGAAACACTCCTCGGATCTATTTGTTTCTTTAATCCAATTGGATTCTACGGGGACATGTTTTCATTCTTTCACTTCTATGATTTATGTTTGTAGTGATAAGTCTTCTATAATCCTGAAGCTTAAAGGGCTTCAGCACCCCGGCCTGGGGAAGTCGTCAGCTTTAGTGACAACAGAGTTGGTCTTCGCAGCAGAAACTGCGCTCAGGTCATGGAAAGGCGAATCATAAGATTGCTTCGTTCCTCCTCTCTCCCCTCATCCCTCTCCACGTTCTCTTTGGAAAATTGATGAACACACAACCTATTGAATTAAAGCTAATTTTAGTTCCAAAGCCATCAGGAAATAAGATCCTGGGGGAATCTTAAGTAATTTCATTTCAGCTGATTAAGATGTTTAGGTACAATGCATCACATTTATGTTTAGAAACACGGTCAAAGTTATAAGCACCCAAGGTATATAGAGTCCTAGGAGTTAACTAATTGGTGGTGGGATCTATTTAAAACTTTTGATGACTCAAAATTTCCTTAAAACTCTCCTAATTCCTTGGTTATAAGGGAAAAGTCTGAAGTCCCGAGGTACGTGTGAAATGATCTGTTTGCATGTAGTTATTTTTACAGTTTGCTCTTGACTTAGGCCTAATCTGGCTTCCGAGCCTGTTCTTTGATGTCACTCTAGTTTTAAATGTCCTGTACTTCAAGGATGATACAGCCATGTACACAGAGTTTATTATCAACCGATCCTGCATGACAGGGAGTAAAGAGGCCCCCAAGGAAAGATCTTAAAGTTTTCTATTCAAAAACTAGTGTCATGGTCAGAGATACATAGTCACTTTTCTAATTGCCACCAGCTACCTTTTATGTCCGAAGCCTACCTGAAGATCAGGTTAATGTTGGTATCCTCAGGGTGCTCACAGTCTTCTGTGAGATGCCCAGTAAATACAGCTAACGTTTTTTAAAGTTTTTCCAATGTGTTCGACATCTCATTGAGTGCTGGACATGGGCTACTTCATTCAACCCTACCAATTGTCCTAAAAACAGGCACTATGATTATCCTTGCTTTAAACATGAGAAAACCGAGGCTTTAAAGGCACTAAATAACTTGCCTAAGACAATATATAGTACGTTTTGGAACTGGCATTTGAACCAGGTCAGTGGGACTATGGGGCCCCACATGGAACCACCATAAGACACTGCTGTGTGGAAGGACAACGTGTAATTTCATATGGAAGAGGTTGCGCAATGCTTTTTGGTTTCACCAAGGAGACATTACCTGCCTCTGACCAGAGGGGTAGGGGAACTGGTGGGAGAGAGTTCGTGTGAGCACAGGTTATGGGAAAGCCCTGTTTTGGAGAGCTGGGCACGAGGGGGAGATGGCAGGGACGAATGGGAGACAGAGGCACGCTGGGCAGTGGGGTCAAGAGGAGGGATGTGCAGAGCCCCAGATCCTCTTTTCTAACACACTTCATCCTTACTGGGACTTTCTTCTACTGGTTCCCCTTAAGGAAGTGTTCATGTCACTCCAGTGTGGTGTCACGGGTCGGGAGCTTGCTATCATGAAGATACACATTCAAATCCCCACTCCGTAATTTGCTAGCTTTATTATCTCAAGCATGTTACTCCAAACCTATGAATTTTAATGTTATCATGTGTAAAATAGGGATATTAGTACTTACCTCATGAGCATATTATGAAAATGAAAGATTGAAGGAAGCGATGAGTAAGATTGGACCCTCTGAGCTCAGCACCAGCAATGGAACGTGTGCGCATGCAGCAGCAGCTTCTCCTTATTATGCTCTGCTCTCGGGGAAAGTTTTCACTTCACTTTTTTGTATTTCAGTAAATCACATTCAAAACTAGATCTCCTTTCTCAAAAGAGCAGCTGGGCACCAAACCTGACCTTTTTGTGGCTTCTCACCTTCAAGGGATTTCAAATGCCAGGGATTTTACTAAGGGTGTTTTTTGGTGGCAGTGAGGGTAGGGGAAGGAGTGCATTTGGTGCTGTGAAATCCAGTACCAGAGCAGGCAAGTTTTCTGCTTATTATTTGAAGCTGGGGCCTTCTCATCTCTGAGACAGCCCTATGCACTAAAGGGAATAGGGATGGGACAGCTGAGTCCCAGCATACATCCTGAAGGAAGCACAACCCAACTCCTGGGCCATAGTCTGTGAATCTGTACTGAAGATGTGACCGTCCATGAGCATCACCAACTGTAATGGGAAGTTTCTATCTCCTCAGACAGTAATACAAGGCTGAGTGCTACTCAGCAAAAGTGCTCTGAAGTCACAGCATTTCCATAGCCTCCACCCCATTAGCAAGCAAGCAGTCTTGGCTGTGATCAATAAATGTACTTAGAGAACTGGGAGTGGAGACCCCATCCCCTTGGCTGTTCCCCATAATGCCATCCGCAGTTCATCAGCAGCATGTGCAAAGCATCTTGATCATCACTCCAGTTACTTGAGTACGTTTATTTAGTGTTAAAGTCTTCGGCTTTGCCCACAGACCAGCTCCACATCCCAAAGATCATTGGATGTCATTTATCCAGCTAATAGCTTTCTTTCCATTTATTCTTTTTTAGCTTCTCCTCCACTGTCTCCTACTTATTCCTACCTTCTTTCTCATCCTTCTTTTTTTTTTTTTTTTTTTTTTTTTTGACAAAGAAAGGGTCGGCATGCTTAAAAGGCATTATTTTCTCTGTTCGGATTTCAGATCTTTGGTAGGACTTAATAAGATTATTATGGTAGTTCACACTGGCTTAGTTTTCTGATGTGCAAAATAAACTGCTTTTCCTTAAAAACACCGTGTTCCTTCAATCTTTTATTCTGTGGGTACACACTAAGCACCTAATGGGTGTTGCCCAGGATGCAATTGTATATATCATGGCTTACAGCCATGAAGGAAGTGAAAGATGTGATTCAAATTATTAACAAAACAGAACAGAGAAAAATGCAGGGAGGTCAAAAGGGAATCTAGTCGTTTTTGCTGGACAAGGTACTGTTAGACTAGATCTTAAGCATTTACTGAAAGTAATAAAACCAACACTTTGTGCTCAAGATGCAAAGGGGTATGGGTAGTTAGAAATCACCCCTGTCACCCAACTTAAAGCTGTGAAGCTTGTCTGGACACCCATGTGTATAAAGGAAGGTGATGAAAAATAAGGGTAAAAGAGGTAGGTCTGTGCTACTAGATCCAAAGTACTAAAAACGAACATTAAGTGGGAACCTCCCCACCCCAAATGCCATCCCTATGCCATCCCCATGGGTCTGTTCTCCAAACCAGGCTCTCTTTTGGGTGCTCCCTTGATGTGGTCTGCTGAGGGACAGTTTCATTCTGACACAGCAACCGCATAGGATCGCTCAGTGTCAAAGGGTTAGTGGGGAAACCCCTCTGGAAGGAGAAATCACAGAAGGCAGGATGTGGGGTGAGATCCAGGATGATGTCATGTCTTGCCCTCCCCCACCCCACCCCCCGGTTGTAGTACTTTTTAACCAGGCTGCTTTAGAGTGACCTATTTTTTTTTCCTGTGATTAAGAAAATACATATTTATTTAAAAGTTGTTGCAGGCAGCTGTCCATATACTATAGGCCTAGCCCGGGGTCATCTGAAGATAGTTCCGTTGCTCTCTGCCTGAGGGTTTCCATTCTCTCCGAGAGTGAGCTGTTTTCAGATGGAGGATCAGAAGTGCTGGCACTTAATGTCCACAGGAACAACCCTCATATAACTCCCTTCAACATTTCATACAATAAAGGCTGGGTGGTGATGAACTTCTTGAACTTGACCTTATCTGAGAAGCACTTAATCTGCCCTTCCATTCTAAATGAAATCTTTGCTGGATAGAGTATTCTTGGATGTAGGTCCTTGCCTTTCATGACTTGGAATACTTCTCTCCAGCCCCTTCTTGCCTGTGAGGTCTCTTTTGAGAAATCAGCTGACAGTCTTATGGGGATTCCTTTGTAGGTAACTGTCCCCTTCTCTCTTGCTGCTTCTAAGATTCTCTCCTTATTTTTAATCTTGGGTAATGTAATTATGATGTGTCTTGGTGTGTTCCTCTTTGGGTCCAACTTCTTTGGGACTCTCTGAGCTTCCTGGACTTCCCGAAAGTCTATTTCCTTCGCCAGCTTCGGGAAATTCTCCATCATTATTTGTTCAAATAAGTTTTCAATTCCTAGGATTTCTTCTTCTCCTTCTGGCAGCCCTATGATCCATATGTTGGGACGTTTACAGATGTCCTGGAGGTTTCTGAGCCCCTCCTCCGTTTTTTGAATTCTTGTTTCTTCATTCTTTTCTGGTTGGATGTTTTTTTCTTTCTGCTGGTCCACTCTGTTGATTTGAGTCCCAGTTTCATTCTTATCTCTATTGGTTCCCTGAAGATCTCTCCTCATTTGTTCCAGCAATTTTGATAATTTTTCATCCAATTCTGAAAGCATCCTTATTACAAGGGTTTTAAACTGTGCATCTGATAGGTTGGCTATCTCTTGGTTGGTTAGCTCTGGAGCTTTAATCTGTTCCTTTCTTTGGGCCATTTTTTTTTCCCCTCAGTGCGCCTGTTACTGTAAGGAGGGCGGAGCTTTGGGGTTTCCCTGTGCAGGGAAACTCCCGGTAGTTGTGCTGTGACGTAGCCTGTGGGGGCGGGACCTGAGAGCACAATGGCGCCTTCTCCGCTCTCCGCTCCCACACGCCTCCTGCAAGCGATTTGAGCCCCTCTGCACTGGCTCCAGGGATCGCTCCGGGGTCAGTGGACGGGATGCACAGCTCCAATCCCCCAATCCCCCGCAGGTCTCCCCAGGGAACTCTCCTGTGAGGCCGGGAGTTCCTCCCACCGCCGGTTCCACCCCCACAGGTGCTCTCAATCTGCACTGATGGGTTGTGCCCTGCTTTCTCTCCCGGTCTGTCTGCCCGTGAATGCGGACCTGCCCTGTCCACCAGTCTCAGCCCCGCTGGGTCTGGATGAGCCGGGCACTGGCTGCGCTTCAGTCGGGACCCCCATCTGGGTGTGCTGCAGCCATGCAGGGACCGCCCCTCCAACCAGGGTCCTGCCGTCTGCTCACCAGCTCGCTGCGGAGGCGCCGAGCGCTCTCCCTCCACCCTGCTCCTCCCAGCTCACCAGACTGGATGAATGTATCTTCTTTAATTCCTTGGTTGTTGGACTTCCTCTCAACACGATTTTCTGTCAGATCTGACTGTTTTTGGTTGTATGAATTTCTGATTTTTTTCCTTGTTTGGTTGTGTGAGATGGCACAGTGCATTCTCCTATGCCACCGTCTTAGGAAGTCGGAAGGGATAATAGAGTGACCTATTTTGTAATAAATAAAAGCTGTGATTAGGAAAAGAGGAACTATGATAATCTTGGGACATTTTCTGCAAAAAACAACAAAAGGTCAGTTTGGTTATTGTCAGAACATGAACTTCCAATTCATAAACTGAAATCAAAGATACTATAAACATTTTATGTCTTGTGAATGGTGTTTTGTATTCAAGGTACAGCAAAACATCTTCTAACGAAAAGTTTTTTTATTGACAGACTGTTGATGTTGATTAAATAGATCAAACATCAAAGCAAAAATTTACAGTGAAACAATTCATCCTAGTGAAATCATCATTTTTATAAACTATGGTGTATTGGGTATTGTTTCAAAGAATAATATGTGACATTCATGTGTGTATGCAGTCAATACAGTGGGCCCAATAAACTCAATCTGAGTTACTTAGCATGGTCAAGAAAGAACAGGATTGAAAAAGTAAAAATATGTACAAAAGAGAATGATTTGTGTAAATTTCATGCTACAGTTCCTTTCTATGTGTGTTAATGAAGTATAGAAAAATCTCTACCAGTATATTATTAATACCATTGAGAATCTGTATATACTCATAATCTAAAACAGCTTTTTTATTTTAAAAAATTATTTAACTTACAATTTAAAAAAATTCAGACTGCTATTCTTTTCTATGAATCCAAGTTGTCAAGACTTAATATTCCACAGTATTTTCCATTATATCTGGGGTTGTTGAATGAAATAAATAAAACTTGTAAATGAATTCAGTTTCACTGTTTAGATAGATCAATAAGTTGGCTTGACATCCGTAAATTCTTTGCTCTGGACAGTCAGAAAGGCGTGTGTTTCTTTTATTAGTTAAAGGAAATCAGTGGTTATGTGACTCATTGTTTCATATAGGAAAACAATTGAATGAGGTTTGTTCAGACATCAGTAACAGAGAAAAACGATGGAGTATCACGTTACTTATAAGTAGGAATCTAATAAACTAGTTACTAATAGGAATACATTTCTTGTGATTGAGAACAAAATATTACTATATACTCAGCTAATGTTCATGTGACCTAGAAGTAATATCTCTTTCCCTAAATGAAATATTTTCTCAAAGTGAAGTAAAAATTTAACCTAAAAATGTAGATTTTGATTTTAGTTTGGATGTGTATGGATAATAATGACTTTCATTTTGTTGTAATGCTAAAATAATCAAGATAAAACAACCGTGACATTTATCTATGAGATTACTCAGGAAGCTTCAATGAATTGACATCTGAAGGGAGAAGGCCTTCCTCCGTGGGGAGGTGAGCTGTGGCAGCTTCCCAGGGGGTGACAGTGGGCATGGACGGTTCTGGGTGCGGGCTGGCTGAGGAGAGGGCCTGCCAGACCTCGAGTGGTTGAAGAGACGCCAGCTGGATTGTTGCTGATAGTTGGGGCAAGCAAGATAGATTGACTCCTGGAGGATCTCAAACAGAGTGTGTTGTGTGGCCTGAAAATGCTCCCTTCTATATTTTGATTTAACAAAACAGTAAAGGCAAAGTTGTCATCCCAGGATATAATGCCAAGGGATGACAGGTCCCAACCAAGTCCAAAATCTGGCAAGGCAAATGCCATTAGATGTTAAGAGTCAAAACTCATCCTCTTTGGTTTGATGTCCTGTCTTCTGGACCAACTGGGGCAACTTGTCTTCCCCTTCCCCAGACTGAATCTGGAGCACCCAACAGGATGAATCAAGGTGGCGGTTGCTGGAAATTGAGGTGGCTCTGACAATTTCGTACAGTAAGACAATGCAGTTTGCCACATCTATTGATTCTTCTGTCATGACCAGTTTCCCTGTGGCATGTGATGCTGTTTAATATCACTTTACCAACAGTAGAACTTCTTGCAAAATTGGAGTCCATCCTCTCAAACCCTGATGCTCTTTCATCAACTGAAATTATGTAATATTCTAAATCCTTTGTTGTCATTTCAATAACCTTCACAGCATCTTCACCAAAAGTAGATTTCAACTCAAAAATCCACTCTCTTTGCTCATGCTTAAGAAGCAACTCCTCATCCGTTCAAGCTCGTATCATGAGACCGCAGCAATTCAGCCACAACTTCGGGCTCCACTTCCAATCTAGCTCTCTTGCTATCGCCACCATGTCTGCAGCTACGTCCTCAGTGGAAGTCTTGAACCCCTCAAAGTCATCCATGGGGTTGGAATCAACCTCCAAACTCCTGTTCATGTTGATATTTTGACTTCTTCCTATGAATCTCAAACATTCTTAATGGCATCTAAAATGATGAATATTTTCCAGGTTTCAATGTACGTTGCCCAGATTCATCAGAGCAATCATTACGTATGGCAGCTCTAGCCTTGCAAAATGCGGATCTTAAATAATTAGACTTGAAAGTCAAAATGGCTCCTTGATCTATGGGCTGCAGAATGGATGTGTTCGCGGGCATGCAAACTGTTAATCTTGTTGTACATCTTCATCAGAACTCCTGGGTGACCAGGTGCATTGTTAATGAGCAGTACTGTTTTGAAAGGCATTCTTTTCTTTTTTTATGAGCAGTAGGTCTCAATAGTGGGCTTAAAATATTAAGTGAGTCATGTTGTAAACAGATGGGCTGTCATTCAGGCTTTGTTGTTCCATTTATCGAGCACAGGCAGAGCAG
Organism: Micronycteris hirsuta; assembly: GCA_004026765.1. Classification (NCBI taxonomy): domain Eukaryota; kingdom Metazoa; phylum Chordata; class Mammalia; order Chiroptera; family Phyllostomidae; genus Micronycteris; species Micronycteris hirsuta. The sequence goes on from PVJI01013732.1 coordinate 38,870, forward strand.
ATTTAGCGTAATTCTTAAGGGCCCCGGGATTTTTAGAATGGTAAATGAACACTGGCTTCAACTTAAAGCCACCAGCTGCATCAGCCCCTAACTAGAGAGTCAGCTCTGGAGCCAGGCATTGACTTCTCTCCAGCTGTGAAGAAAGTCCTAGATGGCTCCTTCTTCCAATATCAGGCTGTTTTGTCTACACAGAAAATCTGCCATTTGGTGTAGGCTGTAGTCACCTTCATTAATTATCTTAGCTGGGTCTTCTGGATAAACTCCTGAAGCTTCTACATCAGCCCTTGCACTTTTATCTTACGGAGACGGCATCTCTTCCTCAACCTCATGACCAACCTCTGCCAGCTTCGGGCTTTTCTTCTGTAGCTTCCTTACCTTTCTCAGCTTTGAGGGAGTTGAAGAGAATCAGGGCCTTGCTCAGGATTTAGCTTTGGCTTAAAGGAATGTTGTGTCTTGTTTGATCTTCTAGCCAGACCACTAAAACTTTCTACATAGCAGCAATGAGGCTGATTTGCTTTCTTATCAAGCATGTATTCACTGGAGTAGCACTTTTAATTTCTTTCAGGAACTTTTTTCCTTTGCATTCACAACTTGGCTAACTGTTTGGCATGAGGGGCCTAGTTTTCAGCCAATGTCAGCTTTTGTTTGACATGCGTCTTCACTAAATTTAATCATTCCTGGCTTTTGACTTGAGCTGAGAGATGCGTGACTCTTCCTTTCACTTGAACACTGAGAGGCCACTGTAGGGTTATTCATTGGCCCACTTTCAATATTATTTTGTCCTGGGGAATAGGGAGGCCCAAGGAGAGGGAGAGAGATGAGGGAACAGCTGGTCAGTTGAACAGTCGGAACACATACAACCTCTGTTGCTTAGTTTGCTGTCTTGGTTAGGCACAGTTCATGGCACCTCAAAACAATTGCATTAATATCACCAAGATCACTGGGAATGTTGCAAGAGCTTCCAAACTGTCACTCAGAACACAAAGTGAGCCAATGCTGTTGGAAAAATGGTGCCGATAGACTTGCTCTACGCACGGTCGCCACAAACCTTCAATTTGGTGGGGGGGGGGGAAGCAGTTAACTGTGAGGTACAATAAAGCAAAGCACAATAAAATGAGATATGCCCGTATACATATTTTCAAGGATGTGTACTGCAGTGTTTTTTATGTCCCTGATTAGGAGCAAAGTGAATGACTGTTGATTACAGAATGGCTAAATAAATTGGGGAGCAGCCACATTGTGATGTGGCCATTAAAAAATAAATAAATGAGAGCTATATCAGAGGACTTGGGTAATTTCTACACCGTGACAGCTGAGTAGGAAAGGAGGCACGCAGAAAGGTGTGGCTAATTTCATTTTTTTTTTATAAAACAGCTCATTTTAAAGTTGTGTATATGTATTCTGTGTAGTGCTCTATCAGGTTATTGTAGCATTGAGAAAACATGGAAGAATATCATGTAAGGATGTAATCACCAGATGGATATAGAGCTCAAACTCAAGGTTTGGCACATTAGACCCAGGTGGAAGCTGGGTTTGACCCTTTCATATCACTTAGACCCCCTTGTTGCGTAGTTACAGTATAGAGTTCTCATTCTCTTGTTTGCTTGTTTATCTATTTATGTTAGCATTTCAATATGTTAGTATTGCGAGGATGTTTCACGGGTATAATCTGTCACTCTGTCAGAATAGTAATCTGTTTTAGCTCTTCTTTACTAATAAAGTTTGAAGACATGGCAGCCCTACAGCTGGGTTCATGTTCAGGTTTAGTGATTCAGGATAGCCAGATCTCAATCTCTCCTAACATCTTGCAACTAAGATGAGGGATGCGGAATCAAGGCCTAAACCTTCATTGATAGCAGTCTATTTCTCCCATGAGACCCTGATGTAGGGTATTTTGAAGGGTATCTAATGTCATAGCCAAAACTGTGGGGTCAGACAGATCTGAGTTTGATTCCTGATTGCCTACTTTTTGTAATAGTGTGAATCTTCTCAGGTCATTTCACCTCTTTGCAGTTGTAACTCTATCTGTAAAATGGGTACAATCATACCCATTCTTCTTATGAGGATTACTCCCAACTGAAATTATATAAAATACCACTGTGTCAGCACAAAGTTACCACTCAAAACAGTACCTTAGGAGTATGATTCTGTCCTTTGGCAGGTTCCCAAGGGGGTGTCTTCCTAATATACACAGGAGGTAAAGCGGTATAATGAGGCAGTGGTCATACTTTCCTTCTGAAGAAGAAATATTCTGGATCTACATTTGCAGATTTAATTTATGACCTTAGGTACAAATACCCTCCACCAATTCTCAGCTTCTCATGGAACCTCAGGGAAGGAATTTGTGCAGTATTTGTCACGGCCAATCTTCAAGCCTTCTGAACTTCACTTGTACCTCAGACTGATGGACATCTTATATTTGGTGGCCTCGTCAGTGGATTATGATCCTTGAACAAGGAAGACAGTTAGTAGTAGGCTTTGCCAAGTGGCTTAAATTTGAAAGAATGGTTCTTTACCTCTTTCGTGAAAAATGGCTGTTGAAATAATCTACTTGTTACATTTCTGGGATAGCTTTCCTCAATGCCTGAGCTGCAGTGATATGGATAAATAATTTAGTGGTGTATTGACTTCTTTCATATCAAAGAATCTGAAGTGATTTTTCAAGGGTATTTCAATGTGGTCCATCTACATTAAAGTGACTATGGAAATAATGTTGTAACAGTGGGTAGACACAACAAACCTGCATTCTTTCTGCTATACCTCTCACAGGAAAAAAGTTCTGAATTAAGCATAAACAGGTGAATTGGATAATACATTCCTCGGCAAATTGCTTTTTATTCTTCACTTTAAATAAACGTAATTTTCAGCCAAAGAAATTTTCCAGGTGGAAAGATTGTATTTGTGAAATATAGAGAAAGGCAATAACCTGTTCTTGTGCTGCTTGGAGGATGATTAAAAACAGTTAACATTTAATTGTATTTTGGTCTTATAGGTTGTAATATTATGTGTGTGTTGATCTGTGAATAATTTTCTTTTCTTTGTCCTTTTGTTGAATTAACGGAGGCCCCTACCCTGCCAACCAAGTCTTATTAAAAATAATCATTACTGAGCACACAGTGCGCACCAAATTCTGGAGACAGGAGTGGATGAGACCCTGTCCCTTCCCTGAAGGAGGTGGGTAAGAGGGTCAGGGAGCCTGATGAACAACTCAAAGATGGAAGAGACTAAACATAGAGGAAGGAAGACAGCTGGGGCTTCACAAGGTGATGATATTTAAGCTCATCATAAAGGGTAGCCAAGACAAAGGCAAGGGGAATGTTATTTCAAGAAGGAATAGCAGGCATGAAAACAAAGAGGGATATGAGACCTTAATGAGTTTAGGGAATTGAAGGCCATAGTTCAACTTGGTTAAAATTAGGGAGAGATGCAGCTCAAAGACAGACCGATAATGGACAAACTTAAATGGCAAGCTTAGCATTTGTTATTTTCATTTCCTGTGTCACAAGGAGCTAGCAGCAGCATGGCCGGAGAGATTCCTGTTTCGGAAAGACCCTTACAGCACTATGGCCGACTACTGGGAGAATTTCAAGGGATTTAAATAAGATTTTAAAACTACAAAACACTGCACAGATACTGTTGGGGTGGTGTGAGAGACCAGAGAGGGCAGATTTCTCCACATTCTCTCCATGGCAGGATCTGGGAGTCAGCGGTGGGTCCCCTAGAAGTGGATACAGACCACACAGGGCCTGATGAGTAGAGTGTAGCTCGTGGTGCTGGGGGAAGACTGTCGGGTTCTTCCAAGCACTATTCCTGGTGACTTTGTGTGCCACACTGTAATCAGGGGTGTCCAACCTGTGGCCCATGGGCCACAGGTGGCCCAGGATGGCTATGAATGTGGCCCAACACAAAATCGTAAATTTACTTAAAACAATGAGATTTTTTTGTGATTACGTGTCACAATATATTTAATGTGTGGCTCAAGACAATCCTTCTTCCAATGTGACCCAGAGATGCCAGAAGGTTTTACATCCTGTGATGGATGGTCATAACCAATTTGAGCACCAAAATTAACATTAATTTAGAGGGATAGAAGGAAAAGGGCTTCCTTATGGTAGAGCTGTGTAGTCCTAATAAAGTACTAATTAATGTGGACAGATGATGGAGCTCAAGAAATTGTTATTTGTAAACAAAATAATCAGGCAAGACTCATTAATTGGTGCTAAAACTACTTGGTAACTGATAAAGAATAGTATCTTTACAGAATCTGAAAATACCTTTTAAAAATTACTACTAATTACAAAAAGAAGACAGTAACTTTAGAGGGGAGAAACACTACCCTCCCCAACTGATGAGGGACAACATCACGCCACTGTAGAAACCTGCAGCATATACCCCCTGATATCAGGAACTGAGAAGGATACAACCTCACTTATGTAGTACCCCTGTCAAAACTGCAGTCCTGAAGTACCGAACGAATGTAAGGTGAGCGACATCCTACTAAATCAAAGTCAGGTTCTCTTTTAAAAATATCGAGGTAATGACAGAAGGGCTGAGGAACTGTTCCAGATCAAAAACTTAAGAGTGTGCATACCAAACGCAATGCGTGATCGTGGACTGAATCCTGGACTGGGGAAAATATTCATAAATAACTTCATTGGGACAATTGTATAAATTAATATGAACTATATTTTTTAATTTTGGTAATTGTATTGTGATTTTGAGTTAGAAACTATCCTTATTGTTAGGATACATATTTTGTTGTATTTAAGAGTAAATGTTGCTCTGTCTGCTGTGGCTCAATTGGTTGGGCATTGTCCTGCAAACTGAAAGAACTCTGATTCAATTCCAAGCCAGGCCACATGCCTGGTTTGCAGGTCTGGTACCTAGTAGGGACACGTGAGGCAACCAATCAATGTTTCTCTCTCACATCGACGTTTCTTTCCCTTTCTTCTTTCTCCTCTCTCTAGAATCAATAAAAGAAAAAAAAATGTAAGACTAAATGTTATATGATGTTTGTGCAAATATAGAAAGAATAATTAAATACAAAAATGTTCAAAATAGCTAATGCTGAGGATGTATAAGAAATTTTTATACTATTTTTGCAACTTTCGTAAAGTGTTTTTTCTTATAAATTTCCTATGTGTTTGGAAATATATAAATACAAAGAGTTGCAAAATAAGGTGATAATAAACTCAATCTCCCTCCAAAGAGCTCCAATCCAGTGTTGGGGTGCATGTCACATGGGGAGCAGCATGAGGGCACACGGTGTGAAGCTGAGTGTGTCACTCACTGACGGTGTCGCTCCTGCTGGGTCTGCTCACTCCTCCCGAGTCCGGGTCTTCTCTTAGAGTGGAGGAGATAGGAACTCCTACCCCATTTGCCTCACAGAGCTATCGTGGGACCAATTTAAAATACACACACGAGGTGTTCTTGAACAGGGTAGCAAGCTAAACAATATGTTGTTATTGTTCATTGTGATGGCATAGATAAAATGTGCTGAGTACTTGCTGGTTTAAACCAGTACTTCCTCACAACTATATACTTATATTTAAAGAAGGAAAATAAACAAGAAAGGCTAAAAACAAGAAGTAAGTTGTTTTTAAAATAGACAAGTTTTGCCTCAGAGCTAAACCCTCACACCCAACAATTCATCAAAGATACTTATTTTGATTGAAGGTAGAGAAGAAAATGTTACTGAACAGGCTCCGTCCTTAAATCAGAAGCGGATTTGACATGACTTGTTGTGCCTACATGGATGGGTATGAGTGTGTGTGTGTGTGTGGTGTGCATATAGTGGTTCTGAGGATATTGGGTGGTCTCTCATTCGAACTCAGCAGGACGAAATGAGGATGGCAGAGGAGAGTTCCAGAAGGAGGGCACACTGCTGGGCACTTTTTCGTGACACTCCAAATGCTACAGAAGTGTAACACTTCTGTCTGGTGTGTGTACTGGGCTGAGGGCAGTGATATTGGGGGAAATAAAGGTAAATTCAGCTCTCTCTAGATTATTGTTAATAATATGCTTCTACCCTTATAGAATAACCGGTAGAAAATGGGAAATTGAGGCTATTATTCCTGCAGCTAAAAGATGATTTCCGGAATGTCTGTTAGACGCTTTAAAACACATACGTCCAGCCTTGATGCATCATTCGCTAGCCCCGCTGACAATCCCAAACTTGCTCTAGTTAATGAATGGCTCGTTCCAAGGAATGGAGCTTTGGCTAAAAATTATTAATACATTATTGTCTAGCTACAGTGTCTAGGAACTGTAATACATATTTTATAAAGAAATGTTCATTTAATTCAGTTAATCATTCCGAAGATATTATCCCCATCTCACAGATAAAGGATCCAATGCTTGGAAATACTACGTTAATGTTTTAGCTCTTTGACCATGGGCAAGAGGATGTGCTGACTCTAAAGTCTATGCTCTTCAGTACCATTCGTTCTTAACAAATCTACGAGGCAGCTTTCAAGGAAAAAAATCCCCATCCCATAGTAGGGTTATTTGAATATACTGTTTACTTAATATCTCAGCTTTTCTTCTGAATGTAGGAATTCAAATCACTATTCCAAGGGTACTGTAATCTTATCTAAAAATATGGGAAGTGTTTTCCATAGCAATTATTTAAAAATGGTATACTAAGGTGCTTTGTGATTATCATTATAATGTAATTGCATAATTTTATAAAGTAATTAAGTGGTATAATCCTCAAATGCTAGTCTCACCGTGGAATTCTTTATCACTTGTGATTTTGTTGTACGGAGAGTGAAAAAATAGTTGCTGACAGCATTAATGAACTTATTTTTAGAATCCCTAATAGATTAACACTGATGGCCTCATCAATCCTCTTGAGTGCCCTTGGCTTTTATAGTTCTCACTGATGGGTGGTATTTATAACTTCAGCCAAATCTGCCTTCACGTTCTAAGTGCAAGGAGTTATTCATGTTGAAAATATGTAAGACGTGGAGTATAATTTCAAATATATAAATTAAATTTTTTTCACATTGCTTGTCATTTTATTTTTAATCGTAAATAAAACAACTATGACAGGGATATGAATGTGAATAAGAAATACCTGCCCTTTAAAGGCCATTTATAGGAGAAGGAAGGGATTTATCCTTTAAATCCACAAACATTGCTTCCAAAAATCTCTTCCAACAGTTTACTTTTACTGAGGACAACGATCCATTGTACCTTCCTTTACTATCTTCTTTGGCCATCCGCATTAGTGAGTTATGGTTAAGTATGTTCTCAATCCAAATAAGTCTGCAGTTTTAGCAGTGATCTATGGACCTACCTGGGGAAACTTGCCTCTGTCCTTTGACAAGGTAATGTAAGAGAAATAATGTGGACAAACTCTTCAAGTTCAACTCTCTGGAGTTCCCCAGGCCCTTGGGGCTCTGATATGGACATGTCAGCTCTGATCGCAGCACAGTGCTTTCTTTTCAATACCGGATATCCTTTAAGAGCTGGCTCTAAACACTGTTTCTTACCTCAAAGTTTTTTTAGTTTTAAATTGCTGCTGTCAAAGGGAATCTACAGATTAATAATGTTGACCACCAAAGTGTTTTGAAAATTGAAATAATCAAATAAGAATAAAATTAAGGAAAATCTTCCTTCACTTTGGAGTCTACCTCTCTTAGGAAGTCCTGTTGTATATTTCCTCTAAACCCCTAGGCTGTCTGTATAAAGCCTGGCATATTTGGTCAGCTAGAGAGAGTGGATAAATAGCTAATTTAATGAAATAATTTGTTTGCCTAATACATAAGACTATGCTTTTGAATTTATTATGACAAATGCAATTGTTTTCCTAAGGCTGCACCTTGATTACAACCCTCGCCATTTTAACATCCACGGTGGTGGCCAGCGGTGGTATTCCCCATGTTTCAAGTTCTCTGTCAGTCCACAAAGGCTTGCTAGGACGGCTCTTCTTGTCTAGCTCTTCCTTCCTTCCTTCCTTCCTTCCTTCCTTCCTTCCTTCCTTCCTTCCTTCCTTCCTTCCTTCCTTCCTCTCTTCCTCTCTTCCTTATCTATCTATCCATCTATCTATCGTTATTGTCTCATTTAGCTATCTGCTACTTTAGGAAAGTAGTATATTTACAGTGTTAAGCAGGTATATTAGGACTTATAAATAAAAGGCTTCTGCCACATTTTGTCCTGTCCCAAAGTATATTTTTCAGAAATAAATGCTTTAAATTATTTATGTATTGAGTTCCTCTGGAGTTTCTGCAGTATTTTAGACAATATTCAGATGTAGTCATTAACATGTTAACTGTAGGCACGAATCATTGACTTCCTGATGAGGATTTTATTCATTGCAGTAGTCTTTATGTAATATATAATCCTTATGTATTTATATCAGTAGTTTTAGTTTCTGTTGGTTATATTTGTATTTTAGTATTTTAAAAATTCTGTTGCTTGCTTGTTTCCTCACTTGTTGATAGTTTCTCTTGACCGCTCAGCTGGTGAAATGCAGATATCTCTTCTCCCCACTTCTCTTCAGCTTTATAATTTTCAGCCTTTACATTTTTATTTATAACCTTAATTAAGTCTTCTTTCTGTGCTTTGTCTAGAGGGCCATTCTAAAAGTTTAAGATCAATAAAATGCATTTATTTTATTGACTAAGTAAAAGTGTCCACTGCAGAGCCGGAGCCTATGATTTAATTTGTTTCTCCTGTAACAGTTTATTTTCACCCTGTTGTTTCCAATGGCATTTTTTAAAAAAGTCTAGCATTGTTTACCTT
>PVJI01013733.1:0-46702 GCA_004026765.1 Micronycteris hirsuta
GGGGGGGAGGGGGAGGGGAGGGGAGAGGATGCAAATAACTGTAATTGAACAACAATAAAGTAATTAAAAAAAAAGAACTCTTGTTTTGAACATGAACGCGCAGGTAAATATTTTGCCATAGCTTGTTGAGGTTTTTCTCTGTCATTTGCTTCTAAATCCAGAGCAAACATTTCTTTAGTGTATATGCTTTTTATAAACCAACTTTGAATATATTTAGAGATCACCATTTACACATCATTAGCATTGACAGATTGCCACAAGTACCAACACCAGCTTACCAGCGTTTCTTATATGCTTCCTGAGACTAGTAGACAATGATACCAATAATATTCCTGGACCTAGTTGGTAAATAAGACATATTCTGCAGCAGAAATCTCACAGCCTGACATGGCTCATGTTCAAAGGTTAGAAATTTGTCTTCTCAATGTTTACTCTCTACTTAAGTAAACAGTACGTTGATTTCATCTCCTTAAACATATACAATTAATTCCTTAGTAGAGCTGATACCATAAAAATACAAAAGATGTTAAAAGCATAATCACAATAAAACATTTCTCTAGACTGTAAAATATTACCTTGGTTTATGTGTACTGTACTATTGATATTTAACATAACAATAAAATCCTAGTGGTGGTCCATTTTATATGATAATATTTTGGTGATGTAAAAGTTGTCAATTTCTGATACACTATCCAAAAAAACTGCTATTGGGCCAGATCAATTTATTAGAGTAAGTTTTACCTATTTGAGAATTTTCAATCAGCAGTCTTTTAAAAAAATTCCCTATTAAAATAATTTGTTTTGAGCCCTGGCTGGTGTAGCTCAGTGGATTGAGCGCGGGCTGGGAACCAAGCGGTCCCGGTTCGATTCCCAGTCAGGGCACATGCCTGGGTTGCGGGCCGGGTCCCCATGAGGGCCATGTGAGAGGCAACCATACATTGCTGTTTCTCTCCCTCTCTTTCTCCCTCCCTTCCCCTCTCTCTAAAAATAAATAAAAAAATAAAATCTTTAAAAAAAAATAAAAGTAAAATAATTTGTTTTGGAAAATGATTATACTATGTAAGAGCAGAAATCTGTTTACTGAATTTTGAGTGAAAAATACTTGCATAGGACACTAAGCAAATGGTTTTGATTTCTATTGAATGAATGATATTCGTTTAGAGAAATTAAGAAATTAACATTGATACAATACTATTAACTGATTTTTTAACATTGGTTGAATTCCACCAGTTTTCAAAGGGATACACTTTTTTTTCTTCTTCAGGATCTCATGTTCCATTTAGTTGACATGTCTTCTGTGTCCCCTCTGATCTGTGACAGTTCCAAAGACTCTCCTTGTCTATCCTGACCTGGTCATGATTAAATTCAGATTCTTTTTATTTTTTAAGATTTTATTTACTTATTTTTATATAGAAGGGAGGGAGAAAGAGAGGAAGAGAAACATCAGTGTGTGGTTGCCTCTTGAGCGCCCCCTACTGGGGACCTGGCCCACAACCCAGGCATGTGCCCTGACTGGGAATTGAATCGGTGACCCTTTGGTTTGCAGGCTGGTGCTCAATCCATTGAGCCACACCAGTCAGGGCCTAAACTGAGGTTCTGTACTTTTGAATGAATACCACAGAAGTGACATATCCTTTTCAGTTCATCGTACATATATCTTGATACTTGTCACATTAATTTTAATTGTTTGATTAAAGTAATGACTGACAGATTTCTATACTGTACAGTAACTATGTTCCCCCTTTGTAATTAATACATATTTTGTGGGAGAAATTAAAATTATGGAAATATCACATTTTTGTCTAGTGATTTTAATATCCATTTATAATTTTTATTTACAGCAATTATTATTGTGGTGTTTGCCTAATAACACTTTTCTATTTCCATCATTCCTTCTATATGTATTTACTGAAATTCTTCTAAAAGGAAGTTGTTTCTTCTTAGTAATTTCTTTAGATAAATGTAGACAGATGAATATTTATGTTATTCTATAGATTATAATCCAATACTATCATTATTTATGGGGGGACCCAAAAACATAGGATTTATTTATTAAAAATTGGGTATTTATTCTTACATGTTTAAACTTCAGTCACCTTCAAAGTAATCTCCATTTGATACAATACACCTATAGAGATGTTTTTTCCACTGCTCAAAACAGTTTTTGAATTCATGTATTTTGATGCCTTTTAGTGCTTTTGCTGTATTTTGTTTCACCTCTTGCACATCGCCAAAATGTTTCCCTTTGAGGACTTCTTTCATCCGGGCAAACAAAAAAAAGTTGTCAGGGACTAGATTAGGTGAATAGGGAGAGTAGGGCATGGGAGTCATGCTGTTTTTGGTCAAAAACCGCTGAACACTTAGTCTGGAGTGGGCTGGTGCACTCGTAAATCACCCATCATGAAATGGGCAAACACATTGAAAGAATCTTCAAAAAATTTCACCGAAGCTGAATGCAGCCTCTCACAACACCACCAGCTGGTGCACTGATGCAGATAGGTTCCTACAACACTCACCTAGTGTGGGAAGCCTGTACTACAAAGGGTCTGCCTTCCACAAGATAATTCTTTTTTTGGGGCCCCCCTCATATTCTGTTGCTCAAATTGTTCTGGGTTGTTTTTTGTTTTTGTTTTTGTTTTGATCATTGGGAGCTCCTTCAGGCTGGCTTCTCTGTCCCTTTGACAGGACTTCTTATTTTTTGAGCACTTCATTACTTTCTGATACAATAAGATGCTCTAGACTCATCTTTTATATTCCCTGCCCCAGGCCAATAATTAGGCATTTCTCCATGGAGTCTTGGTTCCTTTTATGGGAGAACAGTAATGAGTAATCAAGACCTGGAAACTATGTATATTCATTTTTCCTGGGGTTTGTTGCTTCTAGGCCCCTTTTGTGGACTGAGATAAGAAGCATATGTATGTATGCTAACTCACATATATGAACACAGATTTATTATTTATGTATCCATTCATCTGCATAAGTATAAGCAAACATAAAGTCATGCTGATGTCTCTTCCATCTCCAATTTTAATCCAAAACAACTGAGTTCATTCTAGTCCTCCCATTTTTACTATCTGTAACTTCTTTCTCTGACAGTGAGAAGCCTGGTTCTCATTATGCATAATCCTATACACACATAAAGTAGTTTCAGCCAATTTCTGGACTTTCTTTTTTATTGTATAGATTTTTTTTCAGTTTGTCTTTAATTTTATTTTTTTATTGTTGTTCAATTACAGTTGTCCCCATTTCCCGCCATTGCTCTCCCCCACACTACCCACCCCTACATTCTATGCCCCCCCCGTTGTCTTTGTCTACGGGTGCTTTTTACATGTTCCTTGACAACCCTTCCCCTTTTTTCCTCCATTATCCCCCTCTCCCCTTCCCTCTGGTTACTGTCCGTTCTTTATTTCAGTGTCCCTGGTTCTATTTTGCTTGCTTGTTTCTTTTGTTGATTAGGTTCCACTTATAGGTAGATCATTTTTTTAAAGTCTAATTAATAACATAAGAAAGTGAATGTTTTACTTTAGAATAAGATTAGTAAAGGGAAACAAGACTGAGAGTAAAGCCTCCATTTTAACTGCTTGAATCACACAGACAAACATCCCATGTGTTATGGACTCTATTCTCTCTTTTACATGTAGTGTGACAATTGTTAACTGTCTTTCTGAGTTCACAGGAAGACAATATGCATGGTTTCCTTGATATCTCACTCATCTACATGGTAATCAGCATACCAGCAAGATTACGCTAAATAATTATAACAATAATGATGACAACTAACAAACACACACACGATTAATTTCTTGTGCAAGGCACTATGCTGATTGCTCTTATATGCATTAGCCCATTTAATATACACAGCAGTTCACAGTAATGTAAGATTATTTTTCCCAATTTACTTACAAAGAAAGTGATACTCAGAGACTTATATACTCAAGATTACCCAGCAGAAATGATCACACAGAGCTTTTCGATTCCAGTGTCAGCGCTCAACCACTATTTCACATTGCCTCTCTACAGTAAATCATGCTGGTGAGAAAAAGTAGTTCAGCAGCAATGGAGAAGATGCTACTACATGTTATCAGTTTCCACAGACCAATTCTAGGGTTGTCAATAGGCTTAGCTAGTGTTTTTCATACTGTTGTCTAAGGGCCACTTGTATGAGATCCAAGATGTTTGTAAAAAATGAAATTTCCTCGACCCCATACCAGAATTTCCACACCAGTACCTCAGCAGTGGTGCCTGTAAATCAGTAGTTTATACAACTATTCCAAGAGATTTTTCAGTTTGCAAACCACTGGTATAAACTACCTTCTCTTTGGTAGCTTGTTGGACACAGTCTGGTCACACACACACCAAGTTTCCTAGTGTGGAACACTGCACACTTTAGTTTCTTAAATATAAGAAAGTATCTGGCATCACAAGTTTATCAGCCCATAAGTGCAAACCAGGAAGAATGAGATTATATAAGAAACACTCATTGTCTCTCAGAAAGTAATTGAAAGTCTAATCACTTATTTTTCCCAAAGCTCTTGCAATATTGAAATGAAATGAAATAAAATGCTCTTACCTCCTGTTATTGGGTTGACCAAAAAATTAGTTTTTTCCCCCGTAAAATGGCTCTAGTAGCACTTAGTTGTCTTTAATTTCATTTGAAACAATTTTGTTAGATTGTGTTGTGACAGCTTTCATATTGGCATGTATTTAAAAAGAAAACATGAAAATTGGTGAATTTTTGTGTAGCCATTTTAATATTGAAGATGGAAGAAAATAAGCAACATTTTTGGCATATTATCCTTTATTATTTCAAGAAAGGTAAAGATGCAACTGAAATGCAAAAGATAAATAAAAAGATTTGTGCAGTGTGTGGAGAAGGTGCTGTGACTGATCAAATGTGTCAAAAGTGGTTTGTGAAAGTTTGTGCTGGAGATTTCTCACTGGACAATGCTCCATGCTCAGGTACATCAATTGAAGTTGATAGTGATCAAATCCAGACAGTAATTGAGAACAATCAATGTTATACCATATGGGAGATAGTTGACATACTCAAAATATCCAAATTAATAAAGTTATTGGTGAAAATGAAAAATGCGTCTTTTATTTTATGGAAAAAACAAATGGTCTTTTTGGCCAACCAAATATTTTATAAGGACTGTGAGTAACTGCAAAATGCTAAGAATCAGTTAAAACTAATAGAGGAGTTTATACCATAATTTTTAACATTTTTTCCCTAAAAGCAATAAAGAATTTGCAATGTCAGGTGTTTCAGGGGAACACAAAACCTCAGGCATATGAAAACAGATAGAAGTGATTTAGTCAGGGTTAAGGCTCAAAATTTTTGAGGTGCACAATTATCTTTACTTTTTAGTTCCAATTGTGAATAGAATCTTAGATTATTTTTAATCTGAGAGTATATTGATTTTTATGTATTTATTTTATAATGCCCCATGATTCTGAACTGTTACTAGCTCCATATTTTTTTCAATTTAATCTCTTGGATTTTCCAGATTGACAATCACATCATTTGTGCTCATTGTGTTTTTTCTTATTATATAGATTATTAGTTTTAAAATAGTTATTTAACTAGTAGTGTCTCAAAGATTTCACCATTGCGTATATTGTGAGTTAGATTCAGATACATTTTCTTCTTAAGTGTAATAATTGTATTATAGTTGTTTTTTAAATTTGTTTTCCAATTTTTAAATTATTGTTCAACTACAATTGTCTCCATTTTCTCCCCACCACTCCCCTCTGTCCCACCCAACCCTACCTCCCATCCTTGACCCTAACCCCATTTGGTTTTGTCCATGGGTCCTTTATACATGTTCCTTAATGACCCTTCCCCTTTTTCCCCCCATTATCCCCTCCTACCTCCCCTCTGATTATTGTCAGTTTGTTCTTTATTTCAATGTTTCTGGTTCTATTTAGCTTGCCTGTTTGTTTTGTTGATTAGGTTCCACTTATAGGCAAGATCATATGGTATTTGTCTTTCACCACGTGTTAAAACTTTTTGTATTAGAAAATAAACTTCTTGATGTTTTACTAAAAGTATTTTTTTTCAATCAGGAATTGATGCTGAACTTAGCCTTTAAGACTTTTCATCTATTGTGATATTAATATTTTTAATCTTTACCTCTTGCTATAATTATTTTGATCATGCCTAGTACTCATTTATTCTTTCAATACACAAATATATCCTACCTGTTTGTTGCAAAAAAATTGTGAGAGACAATGCTTCCTTGTTAAATATTCATTTAGATACTACCATAAATTCAAAAACCACAGAGTTATATTTGTTAGTGTACTTTTAAATATAATACATCCTTATCATTGACTTATCCACCTTTTTCTCCTCCATCACTCTTTTGCCACAGGAAATCTGCCAAGTCATTTCTTTGGCGCAGCAGTTTCCACAACTTTTACCAAAGCCATTCAGTAGTTTTAGAATCCCAACAGAAACAATATAGCCTCTTCACATCATCTGTAGATCTTGTTACAGTTATGGCAAAAAAGCGTATAGACTTACAGCAGTCTAAAAAAATTATTAGAGCCTCATATCAATTTCTTATCCAGGTTATGGATCTACCAGAGGCAGAGAGATTTACTGTAAAGTTAATAAAGTTGAAGCTTCACGGTCTTCACTTGTATAGGTTCCTTCCAAGGCTATGAGAGGCACACTAGCAATGGGTTCACATGCTCACATGCTTGCATAAAATTTGCAAAAGTAAAGTGTTTATCTTATTGTTCTTACATAGAGCATGCCATTTCATATACATTTTAGGCTATATAAAACCTAGATCCAGATCTGGATCTACCATATCATATGCATTTTCTAGTTCCTAAGTAGTTAGAACCCTGTGGACTGGGTTCCTAATAGACACACTTTGTACCATATCATGCTTAGAGTGAAAAACCTTACCTGAAGTGTGGCTCTCCAGCTTGTAGTTCTGAGGTCAGCCAGAATATACAGGAAAGAAGCTATCTTCTTCCTTCTTCTTTCATTTAATGAATGACTTTCTTCACTTGACTACTTTGAAGGCAACTGTGGGTTGTTTTTTGCCCTTTGGAGTCGCAGGGAGAGAACTGGCTCATGCAAATAGTTCTCTATTTCACCATACTCCCTATTTCTAAGCTTCCTCCCTACAAACAGTAAGGGTCATGACCCTAGCCCAAGCTCTGTTTTCTTTTCTGTCCCAGTTATCAGTATGTAATCAAGATCTACATTGAGATGAATGCATTTCTTAGCCTTCAAGGCTGAATTGAGCTCAGTGACACACACCTGTGCTCCAATCTCATTTCGAAACAATGCCAATATTATCTACCTTGTAGTTCTGCTCGCAGTGACTTTGGACAATTTTTACTTGTAAAGAACATAATTCAGTTCTCAATATCTATAATGACAAACAGAATAGTGCCTGAATATAAGCGTCAAAGAAGAATTACTTGTAATAAACATAAGTGGGCTTTCATTCTGTAAAGTCTTCAGAGCTACCTGCTTCAGTAACAACAATAAAAAAACACACGCCACTTCTTGAATATTCACTGGATACATGCTATGATACTAGGTGATCCCATGTTCTTTAGGGAAAATAGGCCTCCTGTTCTTTGTGCAGCTCTAACTCAGAGTTGGAGCTTTGCATGGCTACTCTTAGGTCAGAAAACAGAACAGAAAAAAAGTCAGAATTAAAATTTTCTATTTAAAAATTGGTTCCAACGAAATAAAAAATAAGGGCGCTGAATTATAACCACTGGTGTATACATAAAATAAGAATTTATCAGCCATATAGTTATAAACAAATTATTGAATAAGTTAACAAATGGGAGAGAAAAGAAAGTAATATACAGTAGTAGAATTTCAGCTAGTAAATTCAGAAAAGTAGTAGAAATAGAAAACCACTATTTGGCAAACACTGCATTAATAACATACTCTCAAAGTATCCCCCCACGAGACAATTAGTGATTAGTAATGAGACAAATGGACATCATATTGTTAGGGCCTGGAGGGGTCTGCCTTGGGCCCGCCTGTAGTGTGCGGGTCGTTCATTCAGGAAAGATTTCACAACACCAGTCCATGTGACTATGAGGGTACATTTCTGAAAGCTGGGACAGTAAAACAAGGAAGGGCTTAGCATAGAGGAAGCAACAGCAGAGATTGTTGGCAGGGCCACTTTGGTTCTCTAGAGACATTATAGGAAAGGAGTGAGCTGCTGCTGGCTCACTGGGAAGTAAAACGCGAGAAGTCAGAGAAAAGGGGGCCTTGGAGACAGCTTCGGGGGGTTAGCTTGGGACAGCAGTTTGCTGCTGCCCATTGCTCCCCTGGTTGCAAGTCTCATGGATACTTTCAGGGTTTAAGAGAAAGAAAATTCACTTACAAAGGAGATTTGAGTAGATGTGCCTCAAGGAAGTTATATGCTGGCTTCTTTGTCTTGAGGGTTTTAGAGTCTGAGAGTTTAGGGGAGTTCTTAGGGGAGGGTCTCAATAGAAGATACATCAGCTTTCTGTGATACACCTAAATGAGATTTATTCCCTTAGCTTCATTTGTCCTTGGGTGTGGTTGGCAAAAATGGCATTAATTGGATTTCTATCTATTTCCCTGAGTGGGGTGATTTAAGCTATTTATCTCCTGGTTGGGGGAGGAGAAGTGTAAACCATTTACTCTAAGTGTCCTTGGTTAGGGAAGACAGGATTTTGCCATTTACTAGGTGGCTGTAAACAGCTTGGCCATTTAACTACCTCTCTTAGTTTCTCTATCCCACTTGTCCTGGCTTTCTAGCCTGTCTCAGTATCATTCCTGATATGATACACTGAGACACATATTATTTCTATGGTATTTCTACCAAAAGGCATAATCTGAGCACAAACATAAATTGAGGAACATTCTAAAAAATAGGTTTCAGTACTTTTAATTTTTTTTTAATTTTTTATTGTATGTTTTCCATTACTATTTATGCCCCCATGCCCTCTTCCACCTCTACCCACTCCCTCCCCTACAATCACCACACTGTTGTCTGTGTCAATGAGTTACTTCTTTTTTTTCTTCTTTGCTCCATCCCTACACTCCCCCAACCCCAAGCCCCTGAGCTGTCAGCTTGCTTTCTATATGAGTTTGTCTGTTTCATTTGTTAGTTAGGTTTGCTCATTAGATTCCACACATGAGTGAAATCATGCTATTTGTCTTTCTCTGACTGGCTTAGTTTGCTTAGCATAATGTTTTCCAGGTCCATCCATGCTATTGCAAAGGGTAAATTTTCTTCTTTTTTTACAGCTGAGTAGCATTCCATTGTGTAAATATCCCACAGCTGTTTTATCCACTCATCTACTGATGGACACTTGGGCTGCTTCCAGATTTGAGCCCTGGTTTCCTTTCCTGCACTGTTGGTTCCCTGTACATTTTCCTTTTTTTCACTTTTCATAGTCTTCATTTATTCCTCTATTTTGCGACCATCCTCAACCAATTCTGTGAGCATCCTGATTACCAGTGTTTTGAACTGTGCATCTGAGAGGTTGGCTATCTCTTCATTGCTTAGTTGTATTTTTTCTGGAGCTTTGATCTGTTCTTTCATTTGGGCCTTTTTTTTTTTTTTTTGTCTCAGCATGCCTATTAAGTAGTAAGGGGCAGAGCCTTAAGTATTCACCAGGGCGGGCAACCAGAATTGCTGGGTTGTGGCTCTGTATGTGGGGGAGGGGTCCGAGAGGGAACAATGCTGCTTGCTCTGCTCTCAGCTGGTTTTCAGTCACTTCTCCCACTACCCACAAGCAAATTGGGCCCTTCTGGTGCTGATTCCCAAGTAGGTGGCTTTGTGTACATTTTAGGACCCTGTGGGGGTCTCCAACAAACTCTTCTGTGAGGCTGGGAGTTTCTTGCCACCTCAACTCGCACAGGTTTTTTCAGTCAGAGGTTTTGAGGCTTTATTTCCCTGCACCGGAACCCTGGGTTGCACGTTTGGTCTCGCTCCCCAGTGTTCTCCCCGGTTTATCTGTATGCGAATGTGGGACTGCCAGTCCACCAGCCACCGCCTCACCCAGTTCCCTAGCTGCCACCTTGCCCGCCCGGGACCTCCAGCCACTACCTTGTTGCGAGTCCTCTCCGCCCAGCTGCCCATCTCCACCTCTCCTACAGGTCTGGATGAATGTTTCTTCAACTCCTTGGTTGTTGAACTTCCATAGAGTTTGATTTTCTGTCAGTTCTGGTTGTTTTTTGTTTTTAAATTTGTTGTTGTCCTTTTTTTTTTTTTTTGGTTGTGTGAGGAGGCACAGTGTATCTACATATGCCTCCATCTTGGCCAGAAGTTAGTTCTTGTAGTTTTTTAGTGGAATCTTTAGGGTTCTCTGTATACAGTACCATGTCACCTACTAATAATGACTGTTTTAGTTCTTCCTTTCCAATTTGGATGACTTTTATTGTTATGGCTAGGACTTCCAGTACTATGTTGAATAAGAGTGGTGAAAGTGGACATCCCTATCTTGTTCCTGATCTTAAGTGAATGCTTGTAGTTTTTGCCCATTGAGTATGATGTTGGCAGTGGCTTTGTCGTATATGCCCTTTATTATGTTTAGGTATGTTCCCTCTATTCCCACTTTGTCTTGAGTTTTTTTTTTATCATAAATGGGTGTTGGATTTCATCAAATCCCTTTTTTGCATCTATTGATATGATCATGTGGTTTTTATTATTCATTTTTTATGTGGTATATTGTGTTTAGTGATTTGTGGGTATTGTACCAACCATGCATCCCTAAAATAAATGCTGTCGGTACTTTCAAAAATGGTTGAGGTTATGAGAGACAAAAAAATAGACTAAGAGACACTCTTCCAGGTTACAGGTGTCTAAGGATATATGAAAACTATAAATGTAATATGTGATCTTGAATTAGATGCTAGATCACAAAAATCACATTAATGGGGCCATTGGTGACACTTAATAAAGGTCTATAGGTTAGATACTACTTTAGATTACTGTTGATTTCCTGATTTTGATAGTTATGCTATGATTATAGGTGGTGAATCAGATTTATCTGTAGAAGTTTTGCAACTTTTTTCTAAGTTGAAAATGTGGTAAAATGCGACATTAAAAATTAGAATACATTTTGAAAGTGACTCATACTTTAACACAACAGATACTTATGTTCCTTTATTTAAGTTGATATCACAGTATGGAGAGAGGGGATGCTTCTTAATATTGGCTTGACAATATTCAATATATCATGTATTGAACACATTCTATATGGTAGGTACAGCAAAGTGTGAAAGACACTAAAATGAGTAAAACCTAGTCCAAGGCCTAAGTGCAATAGGAATAAAGACATACTCAACCAAGATGAAGAGCTATGATTAGTGCTATAAGAGAGAGGCAGATAGCATATTATAGGCACTCACAGGAAGGAAACTTATTTTCTTGTCTAAAGTGTCAGTGATAATGCAATTGTGAAATTAATCTTTGGACTATACTTCAAAAGATGGCAGAATTATGACAAGTATAATTTGGGGATATGGTAAAAAAGGAGACCCAAGGCTAAGCGAATACTGTGAATAAACCTCAGAGGAAGAAAGAAAATTCAAAGAATACTCTTTCCCTAGTCCCCAACACAACATGTTTGCACATTTTTCTTGGGTCACATTATTGGAATATAATTTGATTGTTATAATGTTTGGTTGCTCACGAAAATTGCAGGTTGATACTCATAAAACATAGATTTGGATGGTACCATAGAGATCTTTGTACCCAGTCACCTAATTTTGGTACTGGAGAAAAAAAAAGAAAGAAGTCCTCCTAAGCCCTTAAAT
Source organism: Micronycteris hirsuta (assembly GCA_004026765.1). Taxonomy (NCBI): domain Eukaryota; kingdom Metazoa; phylum Chordata; class Mammalia; order Chiroptera; family Phyllostomidae; genus Micronycteris; species Micronycteris hirsuta. Next base: position 11,783 of record PVJI01013733.1, read on the forward strand.
AGTTAGTGGTGATGGTAGGATTAGGACCCAGAACCTGTACCTCTCAATTTTGTACTCTATCTACTCTAACATTGTCAAACTTTTAAGTAAGTATTGTGATGTGAGCCAGGCACATTACAATGCAGATAAGGAATCTTCACACTGGCTTCCGCAGATTCCCATTATCCTCAGAGTCAAGTTATACTGAAATTCTGTCCTTTTATGCCCCTCCTATTTTCATTAGAAAGCTTTATGTTGACGATGGGCAGAGAGGCAATCTCAAGGCATTCTCTGACAGCCAGTAAGTAGCCAAATCTTAGAAAACTTTGTTGGGGATAAAGTTTTATTCTCCTATAAATTCACTGATGTGTTCATTTCTTCTAGCTATAATAGATTGATGAATGATTCCTTAGTCTGAAACAAATCAACAAAAGCCAAATTATCCTGTCATTTGTATTAATATCTCTTCAGGTAAAGCCTTCATAATCATCCCACACATGCTTCCCTCAGGATCATGTGCTTTCCTTTTTGAGGAGATGACTTATGAATTCTAAAAATGAATTTTCTGAAATAATAATGTCTCTGTAAGGCATGAAGCCAGGACAGAGCTCCAGAGACAGAGAGTGAGGGAATCAGGTCAGTGGCTGGGAATTAATACTTTCTATTCCTTACCCAAGCAACTGACTGTATCTGCTCTGAAGGCCCATTCTGACAATTTTATCCTTGATGTAAAAACTTCCATATTATTCTCAATATATCATTCTCTTTTTGTATGAATTTAGGCAAGATTTATGCATATAGCATGAACAATTGTGAGAGGGAGGCAATGGGGACTTTGACATTTTCTCACCTCACTGCTCACTAAGCGTGCAAGGTCAACAGGAGGTTCTGAGAACTTTTGGCATTCTAATAAGCTTGCAGGTAAATCTTAAGATTCAAATTTGAGTAGAACTAGCCCCTGACATGCCCACAATCAAGGTTAAATCCATTTAAATTTAAACCCAAGTAACCAGGCTGGCCATGAATAACAATTAGAAAAGCACAAAGCACAAAGAGAACAGAGGGATAGAAGCAGATTTTGTGGCTGTGTTACTGTAGATAGCCAGAACACAGGCACCTGGTGGCAGGGTGAGCACAGCCTGTCAGGCCACTTCAGAAGGGCAGACTATGCAGAGGACATGGGCATGCTGGGATCCAGGGTTACCCCACCAACTCCGACTGGCTCCCCTGGATGTGTGGTCACTGTGTCCGATGTGGGAGGCAGGCTGAGGTCTGTGGCACCTCCAGGATTCCTGACCTTCAGTCCTGTAGCACCCCCTTCTTACTCTCCCTGATATGGTAGATAGTTAGGGAGCCCCAGGAGTCTTCCCAATTGGCCAAGATGGCACAGGAGGGCCTGAACACATCAAAAGATAGCAAGATAATTGGATAGAAATAAAATCCCTCCCCTCCCATCCCTATAAGAACCACAGGCGTGAGCTGGAAGGGGAGATAATCTTTGAGACCGGTCTCTACCATTTTCCAAGTTTGTGGCACCTGAATAAACCTCTTTCATTTTGGAACGATACCTGTCTCATGAATTTAGCTTTTGTTTCAGCAGGCAAGTGAACCTGTGTTTTCAGTTAAAGCTGCTGAGCAGAAGAAATACTGAAGCTTTTATTGTTAATGGATTAGTAAAGGAAGAAATAAAGACAACTAGCTCTGTAACTTTCCCATTTAGGAACAGTTGTTGTTATTATCAGGATCACATCCAGAGAATCATGAAGTCCTGACTTCTTAGCCGATGTGCATGTATCCCTAAAATTAGTATGTCCAAGTAGGTAAGTTGGGGACTAATACGAGGCAGGAGGTGAAGATTAAAGTCTTATGTCACCTTTCTTGTTTTTGGTAGATTTACACATTTTTCATGACCCCTAGTTCAGTTCTCCCACATTGGAAGAAATGCCTAAGAAAAAATACCTTGTTTTCAATTTTCTTTTCCTACTTACCACTACTGTCTGATCTTTCTCCTCCTATCATCAAAATTTGCCTATCCTCTCTCCTATTTATATACCCCTATAATTATTTTTCATTTAGTGGAAATTCAAGACAACCTTGTGATCTGTTTGATTTTGAGAACCCTGCTCAAGGGAGAACTAATTGAGATGGTTGAAAATCATGATTGTGTAATAGGTTCCCGATTTCAGATAACATTTATATTCTAACAAGGGCTTTTAATCCTTTAAGACAAGGAGTGACAAATTAAAGAAGAGGTGACACTTGCTAATTAGATGCCTTTGATTGCTTTTCACATTACTGCATAGAGCCAGCCATGTATTTCATCCTATGGGTATGACTATCTTACTATAGTAGAGAGCCATCTGGACAGTGCTAACAGCAAAGACGCTACAGCCAGTTTCTTATTCTATATTCTGTGGGTATATTTCTAATGAGTTGACAATGTACAGTATAAACATCAAGCTGAGTTTCTATTAGGAGGAACATAGTTACTAATTTGAGTTTTTCTTGAATTCTCTGCACCCTACCCATACATATATTTCCATTTTTTCTCCTCTAGGGCAGCTCAAATAACTTCCAATATAGCAATTATTATTAGCTTGTTTGAATCCACCCCCATCTGGATACTGCTAATTAGCTGCATTTATGGATGGCCATCATCTGAGAATTATATAATGCAAACAGTCATGAGGAATGTGACTTTCAATGTTTATATCATGAAGCTTCTTTGTAAATGGTTCTATCCGTTCTGAGCCACTATGATAAGAATAGAATTATCTGCTTTGTATGTTGGCTACAAAACAGTTTTCAACATAGTAAATAAGAAATTGGAAGCCACTTCAAACAAATTAAACAGCACCACACTCAATATGTTACTCATTGTGTTCCGTGGTTCCTGTAATAGGTTTAAAAGCAAAGAGTTCCATGTCTCAGTCCTGGGGAAGCAAATTATCTCCAGGGGCAGCATGACATTTTCCAAAAGGAAATTATCTTTAACTCTTTACTGAAAGAAAAAAATATAATCCAGAGAAGCATTTTAAAGAAACAGGTGACATTTTGAGTACAATAAAATCAAACAGATGACAAGGTTTTCCTGATTTACCCCAAATCAGAAATAAATGCAGGAGTGTATATGTAAAGTATATAGGCGGTAAGAAAGCTGAGGACACAGTACTCTCACCTAAGTGTCTCAATACACCAGTTTCAGGCAAAAACTGGACGAAAATATATGTCCTACACAGTCCCCTAAGGTCTATATCCCAGGCAAAACCTCTTTTTTAGAGTAGGAAATTCCAACTAATTGATAATATAACACATTAGAATTCAGTCTTCATAACATTTACCAGTATTACTCATTCAAGTAACTTATGATAATATTGAGAAATTTACAAACCGATTTTTGATTTCCCCTTCCAATTCTGACAGATCTCCTTTCTCTTTGTTCACCCAGAGCTTATTCTGTAGTGCATTCTCACTAATTCCTGCTAAAGGCTTTATATCACTAAAACTTTAGCATTGCCATTCAGACAAGAATGTTGACCAGCTAGTTTAAGTGAAGCTCCTTAAATGTGAAGAATTTGGGGCAGAGGTGAGGGTGGAAGGTTTGATTCACAAAGTTACTTGGGCGAATATCTGTCTATGTGTTATTGCAATGCTACAAGTAAAGAGGCTAAAATTTAAATATTACACATATCCTTTTCTTTTTTTCCAAAGCAGTTGTTATATATATATATTTGTTTTTGCTGTTGTTGTTGTTCAGTTACAGATATCCTGCCTTTTTCCCCATTGCTCACCCCTATCCTGCCCCCACCCCACTCCCACTGTCAACCCCCCCATTGTCCCTGCCCATGAGTCCTCTATTCCTGTTCCTTTGCTTGCTCTTTCCCCTTCTTTCCCCTGTTATTCCCCTCCCCTCTGGTTCCTTTTCTGATTCCTGTAGTATTTTATCACGCAAATTATTTTCCATAGAAAGTTACCTAGTACTAACAGGCTAATCTTGCCTCCCAATTCTTCCTTACTTGAAATGTCCATCCAGCCAAAATTGACTTCTTAATGTTGCACATGCTCTTATTTTATACTTTTGCCATGCCTTCTATTTGTAAAGCACCATATCCCATCACTTTCCATCTGTCAATTAGAATTTGATTAATTGTTGATACCTATCTTAATCTCCATCTTTTTCATGAAGCCTATCTTAATTCCTCCTAAATGAATGATAGCTTCCTTCTTTGAGTCTCCATGATACCCTTCTGTATTATTTCTCTTTCTCTCCTTAGTTTTATAATTTCTGGTGTCTTTGTTTTTATCCCTCTACAAAACTAAAAGTACCCTGAAGATAGAGACTATGTCTTATTTATTTATTTATTTATTTATTTATTTATTTATTTATTTCCCAGAGCATCAATCTTCACTATATATAGAAAGAATGCTTTATGATTTGTTTGTTGAGCTGAATTCAAGAAAAATGTAGGCCAATTGTAGCAAATTTATATCTCATGAGAGCTAACCCAGTTTGAGGTAATGACTTACTGGAACCATAAAACAACCATTGTTGTTTACACAAATCAGTATGTTCCCCAAAGACTTAGGTTGCTCCATATGATGTGCAATGGGGAAATAAAGATATGCCTAAATACTTTTACCAAAATAGCCTGTCTGGTATGCTAAATAACTAAGGTTTCTTAATGTGTTCCTGAAAAATAAACACTATAGCACAGGTTTAGGCCCAGACAATTTGTCATCCCACCTAGCAGTGATTACACGTTAATATGGAATAATATTGACTTCCTCAAGTGTTATGCTAGCTGACTGAATTAAAGAGGTTACTGAAAATACAAATCCCTGAGGGGATTCCTTTCATTTCTGACAATCCCTTTATAATAGGCAGTGCTTTGCAAGGTTTTTCACATCATGGCACACATATAAATAGTCTGTACAGCATATTGGAGTAAATAAATGAGTTTGTGAGTAGTTGGAGGTAATATCCAGCTACCATGAGTTCTGCCTGGCCACTCCAAAGGCTGAGGGGAAAATCAATATCCTAGCACTCCTGAAATCTATTCCCAGTTGCTTGGTACACCAGTTTAGAAGCTCTCCGACACGATGTAGAATTGTGGCACAGTGACAGTATCCAACTTGAATTTGGCAAACCAGTTTGTCTACCTGTTGGAGATGCTGATTCTAGGAAATAGTATATGATAAAGGAGGGAGGTTGAAGGTACAGGGAAAGGATCTGCTGATATATAGAACTTTTAGTGAGTTTCCAAATCCCAACAAGTTATATGAGCTTCCATGGCTACCTCTCTCAAAGAAATATAGGGTTAACACTAGGAAAACTGCTGAAACTCATACTTTCTGTACAGGCCATTGCAAACACTCCAGGGAGACAGTGAAATAAGCAAGTGAAGGAAGCTAAGGAGATGCTAGAGTGAGGGAAGAAGCAAATGGACCCCACAGTTGTCAGGGATTATCTGTACCTAATGAAAATCCAAACCAAGTTCCTTAGTTTACCACAATAACAAACTTTATAAGCCATACAATCATCTTGAGGGGACAGATATAAAATATAAAGTACAATTTTTTTTGTCATAATGAGAATAGTCAGCAGTAAGAAAGCTAAGGTTGTGATCGATGGTTGTGTTTTTCACCTTTCCTTAGCAGTACATTATTAGTTCAAAGAGTAGTACTAGAGGTCTAGGCATGAAAAATTGCCTCTGGTTGGACCTTCTCCCATATCCTGACCTTACTTTTAAAGAAAATGTAATTTTTCCAAGAGTTCCTCAGAAAGTCAGAATGTCTTTACATTAAAGGTCAGGCTGAAAATCATCCCGGAAATGTGTTTGATCATTGCACACCTAGCTCAAGTTAAGTAGAAATTTTACATACCTATGAAGTGAAAGCCCAGAGTAAGTTTTAAGAAACATGACCTTGAATGTTTATGAGCTCTTGAGAAGCAATGCTAGTACATCTGTATTGCTGTGCTGCCCACTTGTAGTGATGCAAATAAGAAAACTGATTAAGGAGAACAGCAGTACCATCTTTTTCATTTCACAGATCAAGCCTCATCCAATGCTTGAGATGAATGGGATGTAAAACTCTAGGCTTCCAAAAATAGAACAATGATCAATCACTCACCATCATCTTGCTGGCCTTTTTAAAGGTTGCAGGTACATAGGGCTATCATTGGCTGCTTTGCCTCAGCTGATTGATCGATTGAGTCTTATAGCTAACTACTTTGACAGATTCTTTTCTTGTAGCTGACAGAATTGATTAGTTATTTTGATATCAAGTAGGCTAAGCCTCAATATATTCAGAGAATCTTTCTAGTGGACACTTCGTACAGAAATTATTTCATTATAGGTAGAGAAAATAATCTTTTACAGAATTAATAGCTGCTGTTTATATCAGGGGATTGGGAACTTCTTATTTTATTCCAAGCGCAGCTTTCCATTTTTAAGATGACCTTGAGTAAACCATATAACCTCAGAATGGCTTTAATAATCTTCATTTACAAAATATAAAATTATATCAGCAACTTAATATGATGTCAAATTGTATTTTATGGTTGCATTTTTCAATGTCTGCTCTGTGTCCATTTCAGTTCAAGCATCAAAGCCTTGATATGGTCACTTGCAACTCAACTAATACTCCCCTGAGATCATACTATTGGAGCAGCTGATAATTGATTAATATATAAAAGGGAGTCTACCATAGTTTTCACAGACTGAGAGCTACCCTAGTTATGGGGTCAATCTCCTGACTCAAATTCATGTACATCACCTACTTATATTCTTTATGAAGCCACAGGGAAGAATAAGTAATAATTTCCTATTGCTTAACAACTGGAAAGAGAGAACCCTGTGGTAGTGTTGTCTGGTTCTCTGAAGAAATAGAAGGCAGTATTATCTATCATTGCTTGAAATGTAGTCAAACCTACCTATTACCTTTCATACTATGCATGTGTAAAATAAGGTTAATAACATGTATGAGTATTTCATCTCACCAACTATGTACATTATTTGTCTATTATTAAGTACTATAGAAATCTCATTTTAAAATAATATTCCAGTCCATACTACCCAAAGCAATCCACAGATTCAGTGCAATCCCTAGCAAAATTCAAATGGCATTTTTTGCTGAAATAGGGAAAGAATCCTAAAACTAACATTGAATGTCAAGGTATCCCAATGGCCAAAAAAATCCTGAAAAAATATATTACAAAGCTACAGTAATCAAAATAACTTGTGATATTGGCATAAAGACAAACACATAGAACAATGAAATAGCATAGAGATTCCAGAAATAAATCGTTGTTTGTATCATAACCTATGGAATGGGTGAAAATAATTGAAAATCATCATTTCTGATAAGTGGTTTATATCCAGAATATATAAAGAACTCCTATAACTTAACCTCCTCAAAACAAATTATCCAATTAAAAAATGTGTAAAGGCACTGAAAAGACATTTCTTCAGAGACAGCGTACATATAGCCAACAAAAATATGAAAAGAAGTTCAAAATGACCAATCATTAGAAAAATTCAAATCAAACGTATGAGGTATCAGTTCACATCTATTACATGAGCAAAGTAAAAAAAAATTAATGACTCTGGATTTATTAATTTTTTTTTACTTTGCTCATGTAATAGATGTGAACTGATACCTCATACGTTTGATTTGAATTTTTCTAATGATTGGTCATCTTGAACTTCTTTTCATATTTTTGTTGGCTATATGTACGTTGTCTCTGAAGAAATGTCTTTTCAGTGCCTTTACCCATTTTTTAATTGGATAATTTGTTTTGAGGAGAGACATGGAAATAAAGAACAAACTGACAGTGACCAGAGGGGAGGCAGATGGGGATAGCGGGGGAAAGATCAAGTCAAGGAACATGTATAAAGGACCCATGGACAAAGACAATGGCGGGGAGGAGGAGGATTGAATGTGGGAGGTTGGGTGGGCAGGGCAGGGAAGAGTAATGGGGGAAAATGGGGACAACTGTAACTGAACAACAATAAAAAATTAAGTCACACTCTAAAAAAATTAATGAGGTTGTAGAGAAATTTGAATCCATGTGCATTGCTTGGACAGATATAAATGGTGTAGCCACTATGGAAAATGTTATGGAGGGTCCTCAGATAACTAAAAATAGAATTACTATATGATCCAGCAATTCTAGTTCTGGGTATATGAGGTCTTTCCAGAAGGTATCCAGCCATGTAATATGAAAAATAGAGGCATTTATTGAAGAAGATATAAGAAACATTGTCCATAGGACAATGACACCTCAGTCCCCATCAAAGTAGGCACCTTGGGACCTCACACAGTTCTCCCAGTCGCCATCAGCTGCCCCGTCGTATTGTCCTGAATCTCACTGATGGTCTGAAATCTTTTCTCTTTCAAAGATGATTTTAGTTTTGGGAAAAGCCAGAAGTCTCAGAGTGCCAAATGTGGGCTGTAGCAGGGCTGAGTCACCTGGGTGATTTGATGTTTCACCAAAAAGCTCTGCATGACATATGATGCATGAGTGAGTACGTTTTAGTGACAAAGTTGCCAATCACGATTTGCCCATAGCTGCAGTCTTCTGAATCATCTGAATAGTTTCTGCAGAGGAATGTTCAAGCTTAATGCAAAATTGGATGCAGATTCATTGCTCTACTCGTTCAGTCATTTTTAATGAGATGGTCACACAGGACACATGCTCCCTCAACCGTGTCTACCATCCCCACTGACTAGTGCAGTGAAGTCATCATTGTTCACACATGTGCATTCCAGTCCACTCTCCTTGGCTGCCAGGTTATATTGATATCATGTAAACAATTCTAATTATATTAAAAATGTCTGAAATTTTCCTGGACAGACCTCATATATACAAAAAATTGAAAACGAGATCTCAAAGAGATATATTAGCATACTTATGTTCATTGCAGCATTATTTACAATAGTCAAGGGCTGGAAGTAGTCAAAATGGCCATTGAAAGATGAATGGATAAAATATATAGATATATAGATATATATATACACATACATATGTCTATTACATACATGTATATATATATACATACACTATGGAATATTATTCAGCCTTTAAAAAGAGGGGAATCCTGTCCTATGCAACAAATGTATGGCCCTCGAGGATATTATGGTGAGTGAAATAATCTAGTCACAAAAAGACAAATACTCAATGACTCCACTTGAATGAAATAAATTGAGTAGCCAAACTCATCACAATCAAAAGTAGAATAGTTTATAGGGGCTTAGGAAAGGGAGAAATGGGGAGTTGTTCTTTTCTGGGCACAGAGTTTCAATTTTGCAAGATGAAAAGTTCTAAAGATCTGTTACACAACAATGTGAACATAGTTGATATTTTACTGAACTGTGTACCTAAAAATGATTAAGATGGTAAATTTTGTATTTTGTGTGTTTTTACCACAACTTTAAAAGTATTCTCAAAAAATTATCTTTTATTTACAAATATATTTTATCAATAATTATATGCAAAATAATTTTGTGAGATTTCATGTTATGTGTGTCCAAAGTCATTTTAATTAGTACTTTAAAAGGTTCACATCTTTGCATACATTTCTACGATTCTGTATTTCAATCTTTAAAATATGGGTTAATTGTAACATTTGGCTTAGTCACACGAACTGTATACAACTATTTTATTTCTCTAAACTACTGCAGTCTAAGAAATGTAGCTCATTAAAAATTCTTCATTTTGTATTCTCACATTTGTAATTATGCAGTCTCACTCTAAATATTATATTCATCTCCTGTCTTTAAAAACACAAGCTCTTTATCTTATTCAGGAGGTTCTCAGGAATCTCAGAGGACCTGTGTTATAGCAATTCATCCTCCAAGCCCCTCTATCTTTGTTTATGGTGATAGGATACAGAAGATTGTATTACAGTCCTAGGATGTTATCATTGCACACCCTCTCAGCTCCTGGTATATGACTCAACTACATAGGGAACAACAGCCTTCTTAAGCAGAAGTAATCATTATCTGAAAATAAGGCATTGGCTTACTATAACGTCTTGTATTAAGATTATACAGTCAAATAAGTGGTGCTCCCTTTAAAGTAATGAGTTTGAGAAGCTACACATTTTATTCTAATGATGCTGCCTTTGCTCTAAACAATACATGAACTTCCCTGTTCTGACTGCAAGCAGAGCCTGCTTATGAGTCACATGAGGAAATTATTCCCTCTGCTTTACAGTCACATCTTGTGAAATGTATGAAACAAAATGGCAGGGCCATTTTTCTCATTGGGAACTCATCTGAGATTATCTCCACACTGCCATTATAAATGAGAGAAAATTCAGACCTGGCTTAAATGCCCAACTACTTGCTAAAACTTTACCTGATTTTCCTCAGCCAGATTGTCACTTTGATACCTTTCTCAGGGCACTGAGATCATATTACCTTGGATAACATTTCATTCTACACTTTTCCCCCTTTTAATCATAAATTCTTTAGGAACATGTGTTATTTAGCTTTATATCTCTCTCTCACTGAGTAGGCTATCAATAACTATTTCTTAAATGAATGAATGACCAAGAGGGACCCATTTTTTAACACTGAATAAGTAAGTTTCCTAGGCCTTATCTATCTAATTTATGAAATGGGAACCCTAACAATCATATATAGTCCACAAGGATGTTGTGAGAACCAAATCACAAATGCTGAAAAGTTCTTTGAAATTACTAAATGAAATAAAAATGTAAGGTATGGTTATTAATTCTCTTAATTGGTTTAAATGAAAATTATGCAAAACAAACACATATTTATTGTCACTGCAGTGAAATATAGATTAATCTATTACTCAAGTCTTCAGTCTTCTTCATAGCATTTTATCATTCTTTAAATTATATATTGATTATTTTTGTCTCTTCCACTAAAATAAAATCTTTAAAAAGATAGAAATATTGTCTGTTGTGTTCAGTGTCGTATCTTATACCTAGTAGAAAATATAAGTTTAGAAAATATTCAACAAATATTTACTGAACTGGTACTACAACAGAGGATGCAAAGGTGAACAGAAAATGCAGACATCTGACACAGAAGGCAAAATGTGAACAAAAAGGTGATAGAGGTAGAATACGGCCAAGTGGAGGTGAAGTGAAAAGATTCTAAGCAAAAGCAACAGCATAAACGAAACCATAGCAAGTAGGAAGGTATAGGTACACTTGGGAAACCCAGATAGTCTGATAAGTGGAAATGATTGAATCTGTACTATGGAGGGCTTTGGATACCAAGATAATTCAGGCAAACAACATTTCCATTTGAAGAAAGTGGAGTTTTGTACATATTGCTGGGAAGCAGGGGTCAGATTTGATGACTTAGAGAAGTTCACCATAGACCCATTATTTCCTGACCCTTTAATGCTGTTGCCAGTGTTATTTTAGTTTAAAATCCAATTATAACAAAATGTAGGGTCCTAGAGATCAGTTTTATTCAGACATTTTCTGATTCTGTGGAAAACACTTTTGGGATGTTTAGAGAATATATATATATATATATATATTGCCAGTAATGAAAAATCTAAAATAAAACAGGGATCAGCTGGCTTTAATGCCTCTGACAAGAGATTGCTTCTATTTTTTTGTTCTAATTTCTATAAATCAGTAAAAATCAAATAGTGTTAAACTATGGCTAAGCAAATTTAAATGAGATTTTGATCAAGTGCTTTCCAAAAGATTAACCACCAGAAGAAAGAGATAAGACAGTCACTCAAGTCAATCTTTGCCAGTTTCCCAATTTCAAGGAGAGTAGTGATACTTTCTTATGGGACTATATGTGAACATGAGAACTTTTCTCATTTTTGTCAGATCTTAATAATGAGAATTTCACTTCTTCATTCTAGTTCCACTTCATTTACACACACATACACACCTATGAGTAAAATATTGGGAAATGCAGATGTTGTTTTATTTCATTCTCACTGAAAATTGAACAAAAAACCAACAAACAAATCAGTTGTTTGAAATAGTGTCCTCTTTTTACACTCACTATTATGTAGAAATAAGTGCTTGATATCTGGCATCTTTATCCTCCATCCATTCTTCCATCTGAGTATCTGTCCATTAAACAAGCATTTATAAAGTATGTACTCACTTTCAGATAATATGTCAGGTGCTACAGGTATTGTGCTTTGTCTTTCCTTAACAAGGTGACTTATATTTATTTTTTAAAAATTTTATATTGGTTTTTTGAGGGGAGAGAGACAGAGAGTGAGTGAGAGAGAGAAACATGAATTTTGTTGTTCCACTTCTGTTTCATTTGTTGATTCTTGTATGTGCCCCGATCAGGGATTGAACCCCCAACCTTGATGTATAGGGATGATGCTCTAACCAACTGAGCTACCTGGCCAGAGCCTCATTGGTTGATTCTTCTTTGTGCCCTGACTAGAGATCAAACGTGCAACCTAGGCATATTGGGATGACCGCATTTATTTTCAGTATGTTCACATGCAAATTTTAGAATGGATCTAGAAATAAAATGTATTAACCTATAAATGGAGGCATTTAAAAAAGTTTAAATAACCAGAGGGGAGGTGGGAGGGGATAACTGAGGAAAATAAGGGAAGGTCCATCAAGGGACATGTATAAAGGACACATGGACAGAGTCCAAAGGGAGTAGGATTGAGGGTGGGAGGTGGGGAAAGTGGTGGTGGGAAAACAGAGACAAATATATTCAAACAACAATAAAAAAGTGGTAAAAAATGAAAAAAGAAATCAACAAACAGCAAGTGCTGGCAAGGATGTGCAGGAAAGGGAACCTGAGTGCACTGTTGGTTGGAATGCAGATTGCTGCAGCTGCTGTGGAAAACAGTATGGAGTTACCTCAAAAAAAATTAAAAATGGATCTGCCTTTTGACTCAGTGTTTTCACTTCTGGGTATATACCCAAAGATGCCAAAAGAATAATTTGAAAGCGTATATGCGCTCCTATGTTCATTGCAGCATTATTTATAATAGCCAAAATTTAGAAGCAGCCCAAGTATCCTTCAGTAGATGAGTGGATTAAAAAGCTGTGGTACATTTACATGATGGAATATTACTTAGCTATAAAAAAGAAGAAAGCTTTACCCTTTGTGACAGCATGGATGGACCTAGAGGGCATTATGCTAAGTGAAATAAATCAGTCAGAGAAAGACAAATACCATATGATTTCAGTTACATGTGGAATCGAATGCACAAAATGAACTAACAAACAAAATAGTGACAGACTTAGCAGGCTGACAGCTGTTGGAGGGGGGAGACTAGCTGGAGGGTGAAGACACTGAACAAAAGAGAAAAATGTCATGGACATGGACAACAGTGTGGTGATTGAGTGCGGGGAGGAGTGGGAGTTGGATGAGGGTAAAGGGGGGATAAATGAGAATGGAGACTTAACTTGGGGTGGTGAACACACAGTACAGTGTACAGATGATATGTTGTAGAATTATACCCCTGAAACCTGTATACTTTTGTTAACTGGTGTCACCCCAATAAAGTCAATTAAAAAAGTAAATAAATAAATTATTTTTAAAAAATATATGTTTTCATATTTTTTAATCTACATTATCTCTTCGTAGCCTTCAGGGATGAATACTTGGCTGGAACCATCCAACTTAAACCTATCCTTTCACACAAAGCTTCTTTTTGACAACTGCCCCTTATTTCTGTCCCCTCCAAGCCACTCTCCACCAACCCTGTAGTAACAACACCATGACATTTAACACTGAGTTGTACGCTGTCTTGTATGTTATATGTAATCTGTGTAAGCATAATTTTTCAAAGTATACCAAGCTCCTGGACATCAGGGAAAATACTCTTTGCCATATGTCTCCAAGAGTCTATATAGTGTTGAATATATAGGTAATCAATAAGTACTGTGTAAATGGATATTAAACTTTAGCATTTCTGCAGTGCTTTGTAAGTTGTAAAGTGCTTTGAAAACTAATTAATTTGATTCTCGCAACACTGTGAGAGGCAATCAGAGCAGGTATTTTTCTTTCCCAATGGAGAAATTGAGCTTAAAGCATTCACGACTTGAGTAAAATCACATAACTACTGTTTTTTCTTTTCTGCCACACTACACTGTATCTTATTGGAGAAAGCAAAGGCTGAAGAATACCATTCAAGATCTGGGAACTTTTTGCCTCGAGAATTTCAACCCTTCAAATAAAAATGTTTGTACTGGAAAAGCCAAAAGAAAAAGGAATAGAAGCTTAGAATATTGTGTGTGAGTTTCCAACTAGGATGAGGTGGAACATTAATTATCGGATAACTTACTTTATTATATTTTTAACCTTGATAATGTTTTGGTTCTTAGGATTTCTAAATTCTTGTACTTAAGCTCCTTTCTTTTTTCTTTGTGGTTTCCAGTAACAATTTGTATCCAAATGGCTCAATGTTACTTATCTGAGAGATTGTGACATCTTTTGTTTGTAATGTCTTAAACTTTTGTTATTGATTTGCTGTTATTCCACTGAATGTGTATGCTAATGCTTTGAAAATGGAAAATGAATACGAAAATATATGAGGTTATATAGGAAAATAAATCTATTTAAATCTTTATCTAATTTACCCAGTACCTGTATTAGTGGATTAAGAAAAATAACCTTGCATGTGGTAAGCAGCCTTAGCTAAAGTAAATAGCCCTTTCATCTGACACAGTGTGCATCATCTAAGTATTTTGAAGTGGTGTATGGTTAGAAAGAATAACCCTCAGAAGGCAAAGCATGTGCCCATGAATAGACTGGAAGGAAAACACGTGTAAATATGAAACATGCAGTTAGAAAAGCTATGATGCTGTTTCAAGTGATAACACATGCATGAACAACATAGGTTAGTTTACATATTCCAGAACCAGTAATAATTGGCTAGAATTCACTTTTTTCCTATTACTCTAAAAAGTTTCCTTGTGCCAGCTTATAGTCTATCCCTTGCTCCTGCCCCAATCCCTAGAAATCACTGATCTGATTTCTGTTCTTATAGCTTTGCCTTTTCCAAAACTTCATTTAAATAGAATGATACAGTACAAAGCCTTTTGTGTTTCTTTCCTTTTTTTTTTACATAGCCTAATGTCTTTGAGGTTCATCCAAGTTATTACATGTATCAGCAACGTGTTCCTTGATTCACTTGATTGGAAACTAAAGGCAAGCCAAAACAAAGCAAGTGATACAAAATTTCTGCAGATAATTTCAAAGATCTCTGATAAATTAACCTGCATGCCACACAAATTAAGCTGGAGACAGCATTTGATATATAAACAGTCAAATAAATGTTTAAAGAGGTATTATTTTCCACAATGAGTTTGGCTCATAAACAATTGTAAAACTCTATACATACAGATAACACATCAATAAAAGTGAATAGAGTATGTTCTACAACATCAATATTTTTTTCAGTGCAAGATAATGAATTTGATTGACCTCAGATCTCATGACAGCTCTTTGATAGAGATGAATGACTTAACTCTCTAAGGCATTAAGAAGATCACTGAGGGCACCAATAAGATTGTGCTACCCTTTGAATGTGACAACCCTGCTAGTATATATAAAATGTAGGTGAAATTGTTTTGAGTTGTGTTTTGAAGATATTTGCATTAAGGCATTTCTGCATAGGACAAAACTGGTGAGTGAGAATTGTCTTAGAATCTTTTCAGTCTCCTTTTCTGTAAGTGATCATGATAGCATTGGCTAACATTTACTCAGCACTTACTGTGTAATGAGCGCTTGATGAAAGATTATTACATTTCTCATAACAACTTGAAATAAGTACTGTCATTATCACAGTTTTTAAAGAAACTTACAGTTTAAACAAGTTCTCCAAGATCATACAGCCAGTGTTAAAACTGAGATTTGATACTGAAATGTAACTCCTACAATATTCTACCCTAACCCTCGCACTTTACTACTATACATACATTTAACCTTCTAGACTTTGGAGTGTAGAATTCCTTCTCTCTTGCCCACCAGTCACTTTAGTGCCCTCCATTGTTATACTTTTCTCAAGACTTTTACAAGTTCTATATTTATCCTTCTCCAATTGTAATTCCCTGCCCTGCTAACTGTTGTGCTCTCAGTGCTCTTCACCCAGTGATGCAAAGGATGCAGCTGATTAAGCAAATGCCACTATGGTATGAATGCTTTATAGACCCCCTTATCTTTTTCAGGCTTGATTGCAATTCATACCAAACTATCTCCATTAAATTAGTACTAATAAACTTCTAAAAGAGGTATGGGAGCTGGAGGAAATGGACAGGAGAACCTTCCCAAACTCCATTATTTTATGCCATTTAAATAACCATAAGGTTGACTATATCCATCCACATCTTCCCCTGGTCCTCTGTGACTAAAGGTAGACTACAAGACAACAAATACAGATACATGCTGGTCCTGTACTTAGAGATTTTTCCCCTTGTTTCAATTAACTGATCTGAATGGAGATCAAACCTGTGACCTGAGTTTCAGAACTGTGCTCTATCCAATTTGAGCTAACAAGCATTATTGATACTAGTTTCCAACATTATTGAAACAGTGCATTGAATAGTCTCCTAACAGCTTGAGAAAAATATTAATAAGTGTCCCTGAAGATCTAATTTTTAACTAGAGAGGGATGTAGGTATTGAGAAAGATTAGTTTCATGTGGCTTAGATCATAAAGGAGTTACTTGATTATAATACTGTTGGTATACATTATATTACAGCATAAAATGTTATTATTTCACAGCAAATTCCAGAATTGGCAAACTTTTCCAAACTTCCAAACTGGCTGAAACAGAACACTATAATTAAAAAGTAGTCTTATTCTTTAGAGAAAAATAGAAACTGTGTTCTGACTGACTTATTTAAAAAATTACTACTATAATTGCAGATTGATGCACATAATATAAGCCCTTTCATACCCCGATAATGATTTTTGTTTTATTTTTAAAATTTGTAACAGTTTACTGGTATAGGTAATAAAAACACTACTTGGAAAAAAGGATTAAGGAGAGCTATCTTGCAACATGCAGATAAAATATAGGAACTTTGTTATTCTGAAGGTAAATGGGTAACATCATTTGTTTTAAATCTAGAGCAAGAAATGTAGTTTGTATGTAAAGCAGTTACGTGTTCCTCTAGAACAAATGTATTTTCATCATTACAAAGGTTTTTCTCTTGTAAATTAAAAAAAAATCCCCCTTCATGTCCAAATGTAATGGAGAGTAAAATTCCTTGGTGACAAATGCTTACATGAGAAAATGCTCTTAATATATCATTAAGAGAAAAAGCTGTACACAAAACTGCATATTCAGTGTAATGCCAGTTTTGCTGAATATATGTAATATGCATATGAAATGACTAGAATGTCATATAATAAGATGTTAACAATGATTATTATTGGGTGGAGGATTACAAGTGGTTTTGCTTTTCTTTATATTATCTGCATTTTCTAAAATATCTAAAATGAACCTGAAATATACAAAAATAGTCTCAAAGGATATGAAAACTTCATTCGGTTATGTACACATTTATCCATCCATCAACTTGTCTTTTAAATAGATTTATAATGATTCCCACTCATTTTTTAAAACAAAGGATTTCACCACTTTGTCAATGTTTTGACAGATCTGAGAAAGACTTGGGTCATTTGAAGTGTATGTTTATATGTGAGTCTCTCCCTACAACATTCTTCAGTTACGGAAGCAAAAAAGGGGGCCCTTGGAGCTTAGAAGCAAGAAGGAAGGGTAAAGATAACGTACCTGGTGGGAAGAGGAGGGGGACCGGAAAGGCATAGGTTGTTCCAGAGAGAGAGAGAGAGAGAGAGAGAGAGAGAGAGAGAGAATACTCCTTGCAACATTCTTTAAAAAAACGTATCAACTGGGAAGGAAAACTGCTGATATGCTATTTGAAACTCACCTCAGTCCTGGCCCGGTAGCTCAGTTTGTTAGAACATTGTCCCAGACAACCCAAGGCTGAAACTCACCCCTTGCTCTTCCCCATTAGTTAGGTAATATGAAGAGTTTTGATTGGTATAAGACTTTGAAGGGAGAGACATGGACATACTTCACCCAAATTAAAAGCATGCTCAGTCGTGACTGATATGGCTCAGTGGATTGGGCATCATCCTACAGACCGAAATGTCCCTGGCTGAAGGTGTGTACAGAAGGAGCTGATCGATGTTTCTTGACCTCTGTTTTTCCCTCCCTTCCCCTATCTCTAAAAATAAATCTACAAAAATCTACAAAATCTTAAAATCTTAGACATACTCTCCACCCTTTAAAAAAAAAGCATGCTCAACTGGTGTCAAAGAGAGCCAAAGGATAGATGCCACACCACCACTTTAAAAAAATCTGTTGTAAAAGTAGCATTCTTTGTTTATACTGTGGTGATTTACTTGCTGATTTAATTGTTTAAATGTACTATCATGGACAAATCTATTCTCTATTACAGAATATTGACTCTATTCTATTGATGTTGGAGTAATTTTTGTTAAGTACATGTCAGCTTGGAAATCAACCAAATTTTCACTTGCGTACTCCATTTTCTCCCTTTCTGGACCTAAAGTAAACAGTACTTTAATATTCTCTGCATTTTTTTTGGTCTTTTTACAAGAACCTTATTTTTGTGACATAAAATTATCTCTAAAGGGATACAGTGCTTATAACACAACAACTTTATAAACATTAGGGGAAATAAACATTAACATAAATAAATAGATATCTATTACTTGGAAATCATTTATTGCCTCTATAAAATTTAAATAAAAACCCTACAAAAGTTCATATTACAGTCTGATACAGTTTTAAGGTGATAGTATGTTTCAGAGGTAGTACCAGTAAAATGGGATGCAAAATTTCTAAAATTAATTACTTAACAAGTTAATGCAAAATACAATTTCAACGTGGAACAATATATATACAGTATACACTTTAATGGAACAATCATAATTATATTTTCATGAAAATATCACTTTATTCTCTTTTAGCCCTTAGCAAATCTACTATTAGTAAATGTTTGTTTTAGGTGATGGTATGTTGACTGTGGTCTCACAAGTTAACAGGTTCCTCCATTATATCATCTCCAGAACATAGCTTGGTGAAGATCATGATGCAGTCAGAAGAGCTGTCTGCCAAGGATAACACCAACTTCAAAGATGAGCCTATTTACTCATCATTTAGACACTATGATTCTTATAACTCCTTTAAAAGGCTAATCTATTAGAATTTGACACTTTTAGGATCTGAGTGAAAATCTAAGATTATATATACATGTATATATAGTTTTTTAAATAAATGGTATTCCTGGTATACCATTACTGCAATGTGGAGGAAGGACCGCAGTTCAAGTTTTCAGAATGTCTCTTAAAAATGATTATAAGCTATCAGGCTCAGATGAGGAAACTATTCCTAGGAAACAGGCAAAATGCCCCTTGTTCCCAAAAAAGGCAACAAAGTCAATCTTAGAGTCTAGAATTCTTTTCAATATACACCTTATGATTTATGCTACAAATTTACAGATTGCTGGCTATGAGAGTGCCTTCAAATAGGGTTTGCTGTGTTTGGGAAAAATGACCTCTTGGACATAGTTTGAAGTCTTGGTGGTAAACAGAGCACAAGATGTGATTGGACTGCAGACTATTCTTCTCCAACAATAACAAATATTTCTATCACATGATAACAAAAAGTTCTGCTGTTAAAATTGATCTTATAAAACATTCCCAGTTTCCATGAAAAGACAAATTTTCTTTCAACTTTTCCTTGTATGTGTTAATTTTCCTATTCACCAGGGTGACTGCACTTCTTTTCTCATGAATACTTTTAGTTTGGCAGAAATGAGGAAGGTATCTTAATGTTTTTTGTTTGTTTTGTATTTTAACACATATTTTGGAAGGTAAGTGCTCTTACATGCACATTTCCTGCTTAGAAACTGGTTGGTTATCCTAAGCTGAAAGCAAACATCAAAGTTAGGTAAAAGAAAAAGAAGGTTTTTCAACTGACATCTGTCTTTACGTGAGATGGTTCAGATAGTGTGGTCTGTTTTAATATTGTGTCAAAGCCCTATAGAATGAAACACTAGTGGTTTATTTTTTCCTCCCCTCAGCGATGAAGATATTCACAAATAACTCATGAACTGATATTTTTCCTCCTCTAAAATGTCTCAAAACCAATTCTAATCTATATGTGTGAAAATATATATTTTCTTCATAATAGATTTTTAAATCTTGACCATGGCATATTTTTCATTCTTCCAATTATGATTTTTCTTTCTGGATACAGCCATTTCCTTTGGTTTCTGCTACAGAACAACCATATTTCACTTCAGAAATGTTTTAATTCCAATGATAATAAAGTAAATAATCCCGGTGCTAAAGCACAAATGCCAAAACAAAGGGCTCCCTAAGTGTACTGTTATGATTGATGCAGTTTCTATTTTAATGGAACTTTAAACAGGGACAAAGGAAACATCTATGCAAGTCCTTCTAAGAATTACACTGAGCAGAATCCTTAAATCTAATTAACTTTCTAATTAAATAAATTTTATTACTATCCCTAAAAGAGTCAAAGAAATTATTTGTTTTGAAGTTTATGACTTGCTGAGGAATCGAAATCCAATGTCCTTATAGCAGGAGGTCAATGAATATTATTTGGTTTAGTGAGTGAATGCTGAGATGTGACAAATAAAATCCACAGAATTGAAAGACGTAGACAATCATCTATCCTTACTTTGTAACAAGAATCAAATAAGACGGGCTTAAATTGAAGCAGAAAAATTAGAGTTTAAAGATAAACTCAGTGACTAAGAAGGAGATCTTAAGTGAGCCTTGAAGACCTGGAATTTGTTCATGCTACATTAATAAATGATCTCTATATTTGCTGTATGTAGTAGGGACTCTTTATCTCTTGGAGGAATTGGCAAAATGGATAAATTTAATCCTAATATCTGAGGTTCTGTTGTTACTCAGCACTCTTTTTTTCTGAATGAAATCTGACTTGTCAGCAAAGAGTACTAAACACTGTTTGCAATGACCCATATGGCTGTTAGTTAAAAGGAAGCATACCTAACCATTGATACAGTTCTACTAACAAAAGAAGCATAGTAAGATGGAAGCAATATTAAATTAAACAGCTGAAAAATGAAGGATTATCAACCTTACCTATTTGTTTTTTTGGTGAGGGGACATTTCAAGATCAAAGACATTCATAACTGCCTTTCTGCATTTGTAAATTGGTATCTGAATTCCAAGATCAAAATTGTTTTTTCTTAAAAATTACAAAAATAGCCCTGGTTGGTGTGGCTCAGTGGATTGAGTGTTGGCCTGCGAACGAAAGGGTTCTGGGTTCAATTCCCAGTCAGGGTACATGCCTGGGTTGTGAGCCAGGTCCCCAGTAGGGGGTGTGTGAGAGGCAACCACACACTGATGTTTCTCTCCCTCTATTTCTCCCTCTGTTCCCCTGTGTCTAAAAATAAATAAATCTTTAAAAAAATTACAAAAATATCTGACATAGAAACTTGATGGTCAAGAGCCATCTAAGCTACTTCATTAACCTTTTAAGTATATAGATAGTAATTTAATCACACAACATGATTCCACACTGCAAACCCCAAAATATATGATACTGTGTGGTCAGGGAGAAACTGGCATTTTCCTTTTTATGGGACCTGGTAATGCCATCCTGTACTGGGAAGGCACAGTCTGCAAAGAACTGTCTACAATATGTTGCCACCTGGTACCTGCTAATAGAATGACTGGGTAGCATGTCTATACAATAATAACCAGGAAATCCAGAGGACTGTGATTTATAACCAAAGTTGTATAACTCTTTTTGGATATTATCCTTGGCTGATGGCTCTGTACAAGCCTCACATGGAAATGAGGTAAAATTTGTGGCAAAGTTGAATGACTAGATTAAAAAAAAAACACCTTAGTGGCTTACCTTAACTTGTTGTTTCATGAAACTTAAAAAGTAAAAAAATATTATGAAAGTGGTGATAAACTTCTAATATTTGTGCAACATTTCATCTAACTCAGTTATACAATTTTACTAGTAGAATGTGAATCTTATCAATATTTGTCATTTGCAGCAATGGAGAATTCCCATTAAGACTAATCTTTTCAACATTTTGTTTCTGTACACTTAATTTATTTAACTTCAAGTTGTTGAATTATTTTTCCATAATGCTTTCCCCCCTCCCCCCAAATACTTGGGTTAGATAATAAAGACTACCAATAATTTACAATTATATACTAGTAATCACTTAAATGTTCAATCATTAGCTTAGTCAAATTCTTGTAGAGTTTGAAAAATAAATCCGAAGACTCTTCCAGGTTAAATACTTTCAAAGTTTTGTTTCAATTTTCAGTCCACTTTCCTGAGTAAAAGTGTATGTTAGGAAAAAGAGAGGGAAAGAAAGAAGATATAATGGCGACAAAAACAATAATCAAGTTTTAGTAAGCAGCTTGATAAGCAATGTTGAAAAACTTTTATTTTTGTGTCTCTGTCCAAAACTATTATTAAAACTAAGATTCTTCTATAAAACTAAACAAAAAATTCAAAAAGTGAGACATTATGCATTTCATAGTTAATTTAGTCACAATTAAAGTTATTTTTTCAGATTTCTATCAGTTTGAGAAAAACTGTCAAACAATTTTAAAATTCCACACACATTGTTTGAACTGTAGCCATTATATCTTGCCTATTCTTCACAGAATATAATGGCTTCAATAATATATTTTTGCAACTGAAGAATATCAGGGAAACAGAATGCAGTTATCTTGGAAAGCACAACTGTTAGGCAGCCTAATGGCTGTATCATATACGGGCCCCCACAAATCACACACTATCTGAGGCATTTTTCTCTGATAAAGAAGACACACTGAATGAGGTATCATCAGGCTCCGGTGAGGCATGATTGAAATCCATCTCTTCTAATTCAGGAGGTAAATCTGACAGCAGTGCCTGAGACAGATAAAATCAATATTTTTGAATTAGTATATGGACAGATTTCCGCCCCTCCCAACTTTATGTTAATAGTTACAGTCCTCTCGTGTTAATTTTTTCTTGTGGATTTTAAAAAGGAGCATTTATCTTTCAGGACCTTATATGATATCTCACCTAAAAGAAAAAATTAATACACTATTAAGGAAGTAACAATGTACTAGATCTTGTGAGTGTGGATTATATAGAGCAGAACCTTGGACAAAAAGGAACTCAGGAATGAGATGAACAACTATTCTGTAACAAGTGCCTTTGAAGTGTTTGAGATAAGTGATTTCTACACTAGTTTTGAGCGTTCACTGATCACTGCTAAACTGCTTTAAAATTATATTCCTTATTAAAATATCCCTGCCTAGTTATTCTGTCTTTTAGAGAAAAACACATTTCACAAAAGGCTATTTTATACTTCAGTTGGAGAAGGAACTTAGCTATTAAGAGATAAGTTCAGCTATTTTGCTTTAGACTAAACTTTAACAACTTGAAAAGACTAAGCGATATTTTTTTCTCTTTTCTTAGGCTATGCCCATATATCTACAGATGGCCAAGCACCCACAAGGGTACAGCTGAACCAGTGAATTTAGTTGCATAATGACGTATCTAGAAGGCTGGTCATTTTTCTGCTGGAGTAATTAGGATAAGTCAAGAGCCAAAAACTAAGCTTTGCTATGGTGTAATTGTTTCATCTAGAGTTGCAGAACATGCATCCACACTAGAGAAATAAATGGTTAATCAAGTTTTATATGGCTGACAGTGTTGATGCCTACTGGTCTATAAGAAACTGTAAAGTAAATTACTGATTTGCTACTCCCAATACTAAAAATAATGTAGCATATCTGGGCAGTTTTTAGATAGCATTACTTGTAATGTGGACTTTGTATATAGAGGTAAAGAAAGACCAAGGGAACAGAAACAAATGCAAGATTCCTACTACCTGATTAAGGAATAGAAAGACAGGGCATGTTGAAGAACATATGAAGTCCACTGTTGAAATAAGATAGTATTGCCATATTCTCTTATTAAAACAAATGAGAACTATAAATCCTATACTTTTGTCTCAAATAGCAGAGGGGCAAGATTAGAAACTTTCTCCTTTTTCTGAAGCTGCATAAAAAGACTAACTCATGTCTGAAAAAATGTTTTTATTTTATATTATTAAGTAGTCCTTGAATTTCCTGCTGAAATTGAGAGTATTTAGAAAGCAGTCACTTAAAAGTACTACATGCTTTTTAAGGTGCTAGGTTGCACTGTAAAAATAAGACACAATGCCATTTTCTTCTATAACAGTTATTTACCACTAACCCAGTATAGGTGAAACAAAGCTTTTTGCTGACATTGGCTGATCATGGTTTATAAGGAATATATCACTGGATTTAGTTCACTCCATAATTGTGAAGGAGCTATATTAGAAATGGCAAAGTGCTTAGAGTATTGAAAAGTCAAACGGATCAGCAGAATTGTGACAGTCTAAATTCTAAGGGAGAGACCTTAAAATCAAAGAAGCACAATTATTTATTTCTTTGTCATTAAATTTCGCATAGTTGTGCAACAAAACGAGTGTAGTATGAAACAGAAAAACTGTCTTATCTGAGTCAATATAGGGCATTACTAATACATAAAGATACTTTCAAAATTTTTTCAGTATCTTACTACATTGCAATATTGGCACACTGAACAAATCTTTGGAATATGTCAATTGCTAGAACTGCCTTTTTCTTAGGTACTAAGATGATTAACTTTTCTTACTACAGGTTCTTCATCAATCTATCTTCAGTTTGACTGAGGGCCACTCTTCCCAAAAGATGAGAGCACTTCCCAAATATAACATCAGTCTCTATAACACTTATTCTGGGCCCTAGGGAGTGAATGCCAAGTTCCATTATGTTAATCATTCTCATCTTACTTGCAAAGTGGAGAAATTGAAGTTCAAGAAAGGCAATTGACCTGGCTAGGATCACATAGTGAATTATCAGGGGAAGAAAGACCATAACTAATGATAGAACAGGGTTGGCAACATTATTTTTATCTTAAAATGGCCATTGATTACAAAAAACCTTTAATATAATATTTCAGGCATACTATATCATATATTTTTTAAAGCTGGGCTGCTTCATTGGGGCAAAATACTCTGTGTACCATTCATCTCACTCAACTGACCCAAATCAAGATTAATGGAAAAACACTTAAGATTTTTTTAAAATGGGAATCCAATGAAACACATTCCTTCTAGAGATAAACCTCTAAGAATTTCATAGTGTTAAATCAGTAATTTAAGACATCATCTGAATAACTTTTATGGGATACTATTAGTGTCTGCTATATTTTGGGACCATATTTTGAGATCCATTATACCTGATATCAACTATAAAAATTAGTAGTTTCTATTTGAGTGCTTATTTTATAAGCTATACTTTTAGTACGGTTTTTGTATAACATTCTCTGTTTCTCAGCCAACGTTTTGTCCATATCTTAGTTCATTAGTCTTTATCAGAAGAAAAGTATAAGAGAAGGAGAAAAGTAAAATTTAAAGTAGTTACTTTTCTTATTTGTTAGTGGTTTTAGGGGACAGAAGCAACCTATTAACATGAGGTTAGAATTAGCAAAGAAAATGTAATTTGTACGTTATTCTTAGATATCAAGAGACATAGACACCTGCCATTTAGCTGGCTGTCTAACTCTGAATTCAAAACCAGACTATGGCTTTTGGGAACAGGACCACACTCCATTATTCCTATGGTTGGACCTAATATTTTTCCAGTTATTTAAAAGTTACAGTACCCATGTGACCATGTTTCAGACTATCAAGTTATTCTGTAAAATCTTTAGCTTAGGGTCATAAAAAACAAACACATTTTCAGTATGTCATGGGATATGCATAACTCACATAATAAAGCAATTTTCTTTTAAAAATCTGACAAAGGTAACTAAAAATTAATGTCTTGGGATGTCTGTGTGTGCCACAGGGAGAGCAAAATCCATGAAACTGGAAACATAATGTTTGTGCTAGTTTGAACCTCATCACTAAATTATTTTAGTTTAAATTTTGTTGTTCTGTACTTCAGTGAAAAATAAAGACTTTTTCTTTTTTAAAAAAGGGAGAATTGTGAGATACTAAGACTTTATTTTTTCCCCTGGAGATGTGTGGGATGATATGTACAGTCTTGTTAGGATATAAAGGATAAATTTTTGTACTATTGAGGTTTGCTGAATAAAAGCCTCTTAGACTGCTTCTTAATTAATGGTTACCTTTGTGACATACTACTCATATTGAACTTTTCTAACAAGGAATCAACAGGGCAGTATACAACTCAGAGGCAAATTTGGTACCATTTAAGTATTAAATAGATGACTACAGTTCTATAATTCTTTTTAGCAAGCATAATAAATAGTTATAAAATTTCATTCACAAAGATTCCCAACTATGTATCTCTCCAGTTAAGGTAGTGGTCTTTACAAACATTTGAGAATTTCTTTAAAATTAGTATATTTTAATCCCTATCTAGCCCTGACTGTTGTGACTCAGTGGGTTGGGCATTGTCCCACACACCGAAAGGTCCCTGGTTCAATTCCCAGTCAGGGCATATGCCTGGGTTGCAGGACAGGTCCCCAGTAGGGGCTGTGTGAGAGGCAACCACACATGGATGTTTCTCTCCATCCCTTCCTCCCTCCCTTCCCCTCTCTCTAAAAATAAATATATAGCATCTTTAAAAAAATCCCCATTTAAGATTAACTTGGAATTAAAGTATATTAATCGGTTATTTTCATTTTCCACTAAAGCAGCACACAAATTTCTGAGTGTGTAATATCAAAAACTCTGTGCTAGAAAAGGTTCTAAGTAACAAATCTTTCCTTGATGGAAAGCAGGGATGAAGTATACATATATATATATGAAAAACCCAAGTGTGACATGCCATTATTCAACATGATATATTACAGTTTACTATTCACTTATGGCACCTACCTGTTGTTGTTCCTTATCCTCAGCTTTCATAGCTAGTATCAAGCTTCTAACAAATGTCTGAAGTTTAAAGTACTTTTGCTTTTGAATCTCTAGTTCATGTTCAACAAATCTGACTTCTTTATTCTGAGGGAGAAAACAATATAATCACCCTATGCAAACATAAGAATATATATAGCTGTTACACAATAAAATTCTAAAAAAGCAATAAAATTAGTAAAAAAGATAAAATTTTAGCATAAACGAATATAAAGCACAGAAGGAAATTGTCTTTTTACTCAAAGGCTATTTTTTAGGCAAATCACTAACAGAAAACAATTTTCTAAAGATCCAATGAAATTAATTTCAGTCAGAAAAAAATCAAGAAACAGTTCTCTCTTTAGAAAGACATCTCCTATATTAAACCTAGTTAGCATTTGGATTAAGATTAAGAATAGACAGCTCAATTAACCCCAAGTAAAAAGGAATTGCAGATGCATTAATGCTGAATGTATGATACACAAAGCCAAGCACTGAGAGCTAAAAAGGTTATAATTTTTCTCCAAGAAGAGACTAAACTTATTACTAAAACTGTTTTAGGTGGTTTGCTGCACACCCCTGCCTTTATGTAGGAGTCTGTTACTCAGAAAATATTTCCAAATCACTGTATAGTACTAATTCGAGACCAATTCTCTCTTCACTCTTTGCTTGATGTATAGGAACAAAGGAGTAGGCTAGAATTTTGGAGGATTTTAGTGCCAAGACTACTAATAATTGTGTAAACATGGGCACCAGTTAACTTTTCTGTGATGTTGTTTACTCATCAGTGAAATGGATACAATATTAATAATCTTTGATTATTCTAGTTTTGAGGGTTATAACATTCTTACAATAAATGGCCTTAAAAGTACTTTGAGTAGATTTACTATTAAAGCTACAGTAGTCAAGAAATCAAGAATATGTAGTATTGGCAAAAGATTGGACATATAGGTCAGAGGAACAGAACAGAAAGTCCAGAAATATGTGTGCTAAAAATGGTCACATATATTTATCTGGTTGATATTCAAAAAAGGTGCTGAAGTAATTCAATGGTCAAAGAAAGGATAGTCTTTCAAAGAACAGTGATTGAACAATTGTAAATGTATATCTAAAAATGATATCAACTCTTACCTCACATCATATACAAATTTTAAGAAGAAATGGATCATATACCTAAATGTAAATCCTAAAACTGTAAAAGTTCTAGAGAAAAACAGATTAGAAAATCTTTGTATCCTTGTGTTAGACAAAGATTCCTCAAGCAGACACAAAAAGCATGAAATGTAAAAAAGAAAAAAAAAACTTCAAAAAAATGTTTGGTCTTCAAAGGACACTGTTAAGAAAATAAAAATACAAGCTATGTTTTGGGAGAAAATATTAGTAAGTCAAATATCTGATAAGTACTTGCACTTAGAACATAGAAAGAACTGTTACAACACAATTATGAGATCAGGAAGGAAGAAAAAGCAGGCAAAGTATTTGAACCCACACTTTATCAAAGATGATGGGTGAATGAGCAATAAACACATTAAAAATGCTTAGTATCATTTGTCATTAAAGAAATGCAAATTAAAACTACAAGGAGATGAGACTACAAACATACTACAATGGGTAAAGTTAAAGAGACAGACATTAGCAAGTGCTGATAGGAATGTGGACCAGTTTGAAGTCTCATACATTGCTGATGGAAGTGTAAAAGGGTACATCCACTTTTAAAAATATTTTTGCAGTTTCTTATAAAATTAAATCTTCTCTTTTCTACCATCTGACTGAGCAATTCTACTCAAGTATTTATTAAAAGTAAATATATATCCACAGAAAGACATGCATAAATATTCCTAGCAGCTTTAGTCACAATAGCCAGATACTAGAAACAACACAAGTGATCATCAGTAGATGAATAAACAGATTGTAGCCACGGACAGACAACAGTGTCCTCTTGTAAAAACTCATCTAACTGTATAAAGAGGTGAATTTTATTGTATGGAAATTATATCTCAAAAACCTGACTAAAAATGAAAAATAAATTATTAGCCGGCCCTTTTGCTAAACAAAAACCCCTGAAAATAATCTATGAGTAGTGTTTTCAGCTCGAGAGTTGGTCTCAAAGTTTTGAGGGTTATAACACAGCAAGACCTTTAACAGCATTTTTTATTAAAATTTCATGAAAGACATTAAAATTAGTTAATTTTAGGGGCATTTTTGTTGTTTGAGATGAAAGGATGCAGCTGCATTAATCACAGTGAATCTATGAACATGTTTATTGCATCAACTATTTTATCAGCTCAGTTTAGAACTTATTTTACTTAATAAAACTGCTTCTTTTTCAGACTATTTCATATGAAGTGAATCATGTGCAAATGATGATTTAAGCTAATTCCTTATCCAAAGGCACTCTACTTTACAAGAAACAATTATAATAAATTTCAACATGCTCCTGCCATAATACATTCAACTAGTTCTAAATATATAGATATTCTTAGTGCTCATTATCAGAATAATAGCATTAGTAAAGTGCTGACCAGGAAGTCTTTTTGAATAATAACCATCATTATCTTAGTGTCTCCTCTGAATGCACCATCCTTTTGAGCTGTACTCACAATCCATTAAAATTTTTTAGAAACATTAATTCACATTTGCAAAAGTCATGAAGCATTGTTGGTATGCAGATCTCTAATTTCTCATGTGAATGTTCTTCCTCCTCCTCAGTATTTACGCAATGTTTTAAAAACACAAATGGCTTTGAGATCATTTAAAATTGTGGACATTTCTCCTCAGAGCTGCTTTTTGCAAGCCTATTAAATACTTCCAAGATTACAGGCAATAATTTACATGTACTTTAGAGACTTTTCTAAGTAAATAGAATGTTTGTGAGAGGAACTAATAAGGTAACATCAGCCACTGATTTTCAGAATGCGAGATCTAGCTCATTTTTCATATTAAAATCTTCCCTACATTGCAATAAGTTCTGTCAATTCTTCTCCAAGATGACTGTAGGGAACATTCAAGGTATTATTTTATGATATAGTGTTTATGCCTCAGAAACTGAGATCACCAACTTGTCTCATAAACATTTTGGGTGAGTTAGAACTCCTAGCAACATTTTTAGGAATATATCTGAATCTGAAACTCCAGTATAACCAAACTGAGCACTGCTGGTTGCACAGTAACAATTATCAAATGTGTATTAGAAATAGTCTTTCATTTTGCCACAGTGAATCTCAAGAATAATGGGGGACTTGTTTAATTTAGTATATGAAAAAGTTATCATGATCAAGCTTCCTGTCTTAATTGATTTCAAGGACTTCAATGTATTCACTCAGGAATTAGTTACTGGACATCTATGAACTAAGCACTAGACCAGATAACACATAGATAAATAACTCTCTACCTTCAAGAATCTTATGATGAATGTACTTCAGAAACCGACCAAGTGATTTTGACCCCAAACAAACATGTATGCAAGTGAAGTACCAATGTTCTTTGAAGAAAATTTAAATTTCTAAACTGATATGGATGTTTTAAATGAACATCCTGAAATCAGCAATAACAACTGTTATATGAGGTTTCACTTACCCTTACTTTAAGGTAACAAAATTCACAGATGAAGTGGACCAAAATATTTTTAATAATGATTATAAAAATATATTTCTATACAGGTCTGAATTCTTTTACAGTTAAAGAAGTTTATATAGGATGGCAATGTGTTATAAAAGACATCCTTAATAGGGTAGTGAACGACCCCTTGTTCCCAAAGCATTTACCACAATGAAAAACACTGAATCACTGAATGTTCTTTAGAGTTCAATGAAAATGTTAATTAAGATTTCTAGACTGAACACTCTGCCCTGCCCTGGCTTTTAGCTCCAAGACTTCTCAAGTTTGCTGGAACACCAGAGGGGAAAGGTCCTAGAAAGAATCCTCAGAGTTCTGGGACCAACCCTATCTGAACTGTTTGAGAGTGTTAAGTGGAGCACACTTAACAGCTGTGCAATCCAGTCCTCTTGTCTGTAGTTTCCATAGCCTGTGCCAAGCAGAGCCATTTTAATCCTGAACTGGGTATTTAGAAACATATGATCTTGTGGCAGAGATGATAATGATTTCTTGCACTTTAGAAGCAGCAACTTTATTTTGTTATATGGAAATACAGTTTAAATACAGGATTGTATTGTGCTCTTTGACCACTGTGAAAATAAATTTCGAAAGATAATTTCCTTTTGTGTTTACAATGTTCAATATTTTAAAGTCTGACATGTTCCGAACATTTGGAAAACAATCTAAACAATCTGTTGAATGACATAACTTTCAATTATAGTAAAACTCAAAAAAAATTGAGAAAATGACAGCTGTTGTCTTTTCTGATTAGATGTTATATTATTCTGTTAATATCTAAATACTACTCTCTGCTTTAACCTCTTATGATATTCTAAAAAAAATGGGGGCTTTTGTGTACGGAAAGAATGATTCTGTGGCCAAAATTTCAGAAGGCACCAAAGTTACCTTGTAAGTTATGATTAACAAAAAGAAAACAATTCTACATATATGCAGAAAATATATTAACATATGGACAGATAGCTTATGTCAAAATTTAACAAAAACAAAATTGTATGGCATGCTGTCAAAGTAAGCATTTCAGTTTAGTAACAAGTGACATTAAGAAAAGGTAATTTCTTTTTTTAATTTTTTTATTGTTGTTCAAGTACAGTTTTCTGCCTTTCCCCCTTCCCCCTGCCCCCACCTATGCCCTCCCCACCTCCCTCCCCCATTTCCACCCCCCTTGTTGTTGTCCATATGTCCTTTATAATTGTTCCTGTAAACCCTTCACCCTTTTCCCCCATTATCTCCTCCCCTCTCCCTTCAGATCACTGTCAACCTGTTCTCAATTTCAATGTCTTTGGCTATACTTTGCTTGCTTGTTCATTTTGTTGATTAGGTTCCTGTTAATGGTGAGATCATATGGTATTTTTCTTTCATCACCTGGCTTATTTCACTTAGCATAATGCCCTTCATTTCCATCCATGCTTTCGCAAAGGGTAGGAGTTCCTTCTTTCTCTCTGCTGCGTGGAATTCCATTGTGTAAGTGTACCATAGTTTTTTGATCCACTCATTTACTGATGGACACATAGGTTGCTTCCAGCACTTGACTATTGTAAATTGTGCTGCTATGAACATTGGGGTGCATGGGTTCTTTTGGATTGGTGTTTCAGGGCTGTTAGGATATAGTCATAGCAGTGGAATTGCTGGGTCAAAAGGCAGTTCCATTTTTAGTTTTCTGAGGAAATCCCATACTGTCTTCCACAGTGGCTGCACCAGTCTGCATTCCAACCAACAGTGCAGTAGGGTTCCCTTTTCTCCACACACTCTCCAACATTTGTTGTTTGTTGCTTTGTTTATGATGGCCATTCTGACTGGTGTGAAGTGGTATCTCAATGTGGTTTTAATTTGCATCTCTCTGATGGCTAGCAATATTGAGCATCCTTTCACATGTCTATGGACCCTCTGTATGTCCTTCTTGGAGAAGTGCCTATTCAAGTCCTTTGCCCATTTTTTAATTGGGTTGCTTGTCTTCTTAGAGTGGAGTTGTGTGAGTTCTTTATATATTTTGGAGATCAAACTCTTGTCTGAGGTATCATTGGCAAATATGTTTTCCCATAGAGTTGGTTCTCTTTTCATTTTAATGCTGTTTTCTTTAGCCGTGCAGAAGCTTTTTATTTTGATGAGGTCCCATTTGTTTATTCTTTCCTTTATGTCCCTTGCTCTAGGGGACATATCAGTGAAAATATTGCTGCATGGAATATCTGAGATTTTCCTGCTTATGTTCTCCTCTAGGACTTTAATGGTGTCATGACTTATATTTAAATCTTTTATCTACTTGAATTTATTTTTGTGTATGGCGTAAGATGGTGGTTGAGTTTCATTTTTTTGCATGTAGCTGTCCAGCTCTCCCAACACTATTTGTTGAAGAGTCTATTTTTACTCCATTTTATGCTGCTGCCCCCTCTTTTTAAAAATATTAATTGACTGTAGAGACTTGGGTTTATTTCTTGGCTGTCTGTTCTGTTCCATTGGTCTACATGTCTGTTCTTATGCCAGTATGAGGCTGTTTTGATTACAGTGGCTGTATAATACATTTTGATATCAGGTATTGTGATTCCTCCTACTTTGCTCTTCTTTCTCAAAATTGCTGCAGCTATTTGGGGTCTTTTATGGTTCTACATACATTTTTAAAATGTTTGTTCCATATCTGTGAAGTATTGGTATTTTAATAGGGATTGCATCGGATCTATAAATTGCTTTGGGTAGTATGGACATTTAGATGATATTGATTCTTCTGATCCATGAGCACGGTATATGTTTCCATTTGTTTGTGTCTTCCATGATTTCTTTCTTCAGTGTTGTATAGTTTTCTGAGTATAGGTCTTTTACCTCCTTGGTTAGGTTTATTCCTAGGTATTTTATTTTTCTTGTTGCTATATCAAATGGATTTCTTCCTGATTTTTGTTTCTGATATTTCATTGTTGGTGTACAAAAATGTCTTTGATTTCTGGATATTGACTTTGTATCCCACTGTTTTGCCAAATTCATTTATTAGGTTGAGCAGTTTTGTGGTGGAGTCTATAGGGTTTTCTATGTATACTATCATGTCATCTGCAAACAATGACAATTCTGTTTCCTCTAAGAAGAGGTAATTTCAATTCAGAGTCATTAAGTATTTGCTTTAGGGATTGTTTTTCAAGTTTTCCTAAAACAGGTATACTATTATATTTTAAGAGATGGCCTTCAGGATCTGCAATTCAAGATAAAATTAATAAAGGAAAAATCTAGAAAAAATTTCCCCTTAACCATCATGTAAAAATGAACATTGGGTTTAAAAGCATTACCATATTCCCCACATACAGCATCACAACGCAGCGATGTGGGTTACTCTGTCCTGGTGAACACCTAAGGCTCTGCCCCTTACTAGGTAACAGGTGTGCTGAGAAAAAAAAATGGCCCAAATGAAAGAACAGATCAAAGCTCCAGAAAAAAATACAACTAAGCGGCAAAGAGATAGCCAACCTATCAGATGCAAATTTCAAAACACTGGTAATCAGGATGCTCACAGAATTCATTGTATTTGGTCACAAATTAGATGAAATAATGAAGGCTATGCTAAGTGAAATAAAGGAAAATGTAGGAACCAATAGGGATGGGAAGGAAACTGGGACTCAAATTAACAGTGTGGACCAGAAGGAAGAAAGAAACATTCAACCAGAAAAGAATGAAGAAACAAGAATTCAGAAAAATGAGGAGAGGCTTAGGAACCTCCAGGACATCTCTAAGTGTTCCAACATCCAAATTATAAGGGTACCAGAAGGAGAAGAGTAAGAACAACCAATTGAAAACTTATTTGAACAAATAATGAAGGAGACCTTCCCAAATCTGGCAAAGGAAATAGACTTCCAGGAAATCCAGGAAGCTCAGTGTCCCAAAGAAGTTGAACCCAAGGAGGAACAGACCAAGGCACATCATAATTACATTTCCCAAGTTTAAAAATAAGGAGAGAATTTTAGAAGCAGCAAGAGAAAAGGAGACAATTATCTACAAAGGAGTTCCCATAAGACTGTCAGCTGATTTCTCAAAAGAGACCTTACAGGCAAGAAGGGGCTGGAAAGAAGTATTCAAAGTCATGAAAGGCAAGAACCTACATCCAAGATTACTCTATCCAGGAAAACTTTCATTTAGAATGGAAGGGCAGATAAAGTGCTTCTCAGACAAGATCAAGTTAAAGGAGTTCATCATCACCCAGCCCTTATTATGTGAAATGTTAAAGGGATTTATCTAAGAAAAGGAAGATAAAAATATGAACAGTAAAATGACAGCAAACTCACAGTTATTAACAATGACACTTAAAATAAAAACAAAAGCAAACTAAGCAAACAACTAGAACAGGAAGAGAACCACAGAAATGGAGATCGCATGGAGGGATATCGACAGGGGAGTTGTGGGGGAGAGA